>OMLB01044793.1:0-10772 GCA_900302555.1 Myripristis jacobus | reverse complement strand
TTATTCAAAATTGAAGGCACACTGAACCAGCATGGCTACCACAGCATCCTGCAGCAACATGCCATCCCATCCAGTTTGCGTTTAGTTGGACCATCATTTATTTTTCAACAGGACAATGACCCCAAACATACCTCCAGGCTGTGTAAGGGCTATTTGACCAAGAAGGAGAGTGATGGAGTGCTGCGGCAGATGACCTGGCCTCCACAGTCACCGGACCTGAACCCAATCCAGATGGTTTGGGGTGAGCTGGACCGCAGAGTGAAAGCAAAGGGGCCAACAAGTGCTAAACACCTCTGGGAACTCCTTCAAGACTGTTGGAAAACCATTTCAGGTGACTACCTCTTGAAGCTCATGGAGAGAATGCCAAGAGTGTGCAAAGCAGTAATCAGAGCAAAGGGGGGCTATTTTGAAGAAACTAGAATATAAAACGTGAATAATAAAATGTTTTCAGTTATTTCACCTTTTTTAGTTAAGTACATAACTCCACATGTGTTCATTCATAGTTTTGATGCCTTCAGTGAGAATCTACAATGTAAATAGTCATGAAAATAAAGAAAACGCATTGAATGAGAAGGTGTGTCCAAACTTTTGGCCTGTACTGTACATCACCAGAGAAACATTTTATTGTTGCTGTTGTCATTGCCAGTTGGTAGTGATGTTGTTTCTTTACTTCTGAGTGGCAGAGCAGCAACATGCTGTACTTTAACTTGCCTCTCTGCTGGCCACAAGCCAGACTCACAACCCACTACAGTCTGACACTGCAAAAAAAAAAAAAAAAAATCCCGTCCAAAGCTGCCAGTGGGATGAGATAATCTCACTAGTTTCCAATGCAGTTTCACTTGTTACAGGAATTGTTCTGGGAGCAAGTATAAATGATAAAACAAGGCAGAATAAGGCAGATCAGCCCACTATGATAAAGAAAATGACACTTGATAAAAAAAACAAAAACAAATTGATTAGCATTTGAAAAAAGTGATTCCTATTCTACTAACAGATTTTTTTTTAAAAGTTTGAATAAAAACAAGATTTTAACACTGAACATGAGACTAAATGACATGTTGAGATGGAGATTTTTTGTAGTGAGCTCATAACAGCGCTCAGTGTGCATTTTGATGCAAAATCCACCCAGCACATAGGAAGCTTCTGTCTTTTAAGATGTCCTTAAAGACAGATTGAAAAATATCATACATCTAATTTAGTAGTTCATCAGGAAAACAAAAAAGTGCAAAAAAGATTTTTGTTCTTTAAATGTTACCTGCCCAAGAGCGGGGGGTAAGGTGGAGATAAGCCCCACACCTTAACCCCAGTCTACCTAAGACTAGTGTACTCACAAGTCAACACAGATCAGTGTGAAGGAATGCAAGCACAGACGAGGCTTCAACGGCAAATGAACACTATGTGTTCCGCCTATACAATGCTTATACAATGCACACTCACACAGTCACCGCGGCCAAACACCCCAGATTGTCGTCTCTGCATGCTAGAGATGTGTGGAGGCACCACTATTTGTATTTGTTGTTAAATAGATCTTGAATAGATCTTTGAATCCTGAATAGATCTTTGCTTGTGGTGTAAAAAAAATCTCTCATGTACGTCGCTTTGGATAAAAGGATCTGCCAAATGTGAATTGTGATTGTAATTGTATTAGTATTTGTTTTGGCGCAAAATAATTAAGGTTTGGATTTGGGAAAAAATGGAAAAAAGGTTTTAATCATTGGATTTTAACTACAAAGAAATATAAAATGAGTGAAACTGCTGCATATTAAAACTGTATAGGTTTAGGAATAATGGCTTTGTATTCATTACAAAGCTATAATATGTTAATTGCCGAGAATGGATTTGGATTCTGGTGCATCCTTACTGCAATCACCAACAGCACAGCCTGGATGTAACGTGCTAAAAATAGAATAGCTCCAGAGACAGCATTAAACTAAAAGGTGTACTGTTGCTTTGCAAATTAAATAGGCTGAAGAAGAGGTTACAACCCTAAGCTGACCTGTGGGCTGAATATGGACAGAATAATATGGACAGAACAATATCGCAAAAAAATCAAATAACAGTACAAGCAAAACACTGCAGGCAAAATGGTGTAGGCAAAAAAACCACAGGCAAAGCTCTAAGTAGACCTATACAGTATGTCCAAAACAGTAAAGGCAAAACAGTAGCAAACCACCCTCTAGTATGGGTCGCGTTTGCCAAAATATGCTGCTGCACACATGCCACCTCACTGGACACCCTACAGGTGGGATCTACTTCCTCTCCTGAATGCCAAGCGCTCGCTCTGGGGCTATGTGTCCATCGAATAGGGCTTAAAGCTCCCCATTGGCCAGTTGGCCAGCGATGAGACTGTCGCAGTTGGGGCAACAACATGCACTGCTGAAAGCCAGCTCTGTCTGTATGGTCCGCTGTGTATTTAAAGTGCACCGGGACAGCTGACTGACTTGTTGTGGTGTTGGCATCTTCCTTATATGGAAGGTGACAGCTACGCGGACGGGGAAGTGGCCTAGTGTGGCAGTGACCAGCCAGGTAAATAACAGGAAGGGGCTCCACAGGCAAAAGTGGGGATAAGAATAGCCCTGCTAACACAACCAGCTGATGGCATGAGTTCCTCTCCATGGCAACCAGAAGGGACTTGAAGCTCTCAAATCAAATCTCCAACTTGCTGTTAAACCTGAGGACATCATTCCTATCACGGAAATGTAAAATTACATCGATTTTTTGACTCTGCAAACATAAGCCTACCCTTACAATTTGGAATCAAGTCTCTGTTAGTTTCAACACATCCCCAAAAAAAGCTAATTGTCAATAATAATATGACTGTAATGGTGGAAACCGAAATTGAATCCAGTGCTTCTTTGGTCAAAGGTCTATCAGGCAGATGTCATGGAAATCCATTTATTAGTGCAAGGGATAATGGAAAACTCAGTATCTACTGCTCAGTTTTCTCTCATTTTATTACATTTACGATTAGGTATACATTACGTTTAACTACAACATCAGTATAGAATGGGCTCATCCTTTTCTTCAAGCACAAGCAGAGCAATCACCACATTCTTGTTTTGCCCATTGTTACAGAGGGTGAGAGCGGTTCATATAAAGAGGATTTCAGGGAGCTGTAAGACTCGACCCTTCTGACTCTCTGCAGGTTTTGGTCTCACAATCTGTGTTTTCTCGGTTTAAGCTGAGTGTCAGTGACGATGACAGCATGGTGGCCAGTGATAGACAGCTTTCCAACTCAATGACTTGCTTTCCAACTAAACTTTATGAAACTGAGCATGAGATCCAAGTCACTGATAGAAAAGCAGACTCCTCCATCTGCAGAGCCGTGGCCGAGGAGGAGGAAAGGGCTGGCAGGCGTTCAGTTTGGAGGCTGACATCTGTCAGTAGAAAGGATCGTGATAAGACTTATCTGTGCTGCCAAGCTGAGCGATAATCATGACTGATATCTAAATTAGGTTAAAGGAAGGCGGATATATGGCTCAGCTCTGTTTTGCTTGTGGAAATTTCACAGTTCTCGAAGAGAGGTGAAGTTTTGGGTCCTTGGTAGCACTGTACAACGAAGGCTACAAAGGCTATGAAGGCTTCTCTTGTGAAGCCGTGCTACAGCCAAATGTGTACATCACTGGAAATGTAAATGTTGATATCCCACTCTCAGATAATCTTGTGCAGCCAGACTGATCTGTTAAAAAATAAATAAATAAATAAAAACATCATTTACATTGTGGTGGTTTGGTAACACACAATCAACCCTGCCGGTTCCATTTGGGGCTATGTTGTTGCTGTGTGGCTGAGCTTTGTTTGACTCCACAGAACTTTATTATAATTCCAAGTGGAGATTCCAAGGTTTCCAGAGATATCAAATACATCCTGCTGGATTACAGGGAAATGGATAGAAATTGATGCACAAGACATATAATAGTGCAGCTGTAAACCAGTGGCATGTTGGTATGAATATTTCACTCAATATCATATTTTACTCACTTCAAGTGTGATGTTGTAACAAGCAGATACATAATACGTGTGCGTGACACTGTTATGCAATATAGAAAATAATGAAGCTACTGAAGAAGACATTTCAGGGAAATCAGAGTTTAAGGGATTAGCTCGCATAACTGCAGTGCATGATGGAGAAACTACTCATAAATATTTCACTAGCTTTCAGGAAACAGTTATCACTACACACAATGTAATGATGTACAACGACTTATACTTTTTTTATTTTGTATTTTTTATGTCCTTGTACTCGCTGTGTTTTGTATTAGAGAAACAGTTGCAAAACAAGGTTACCTTCAAGGGACAATTAAAGTGAGGTAAAGTAAAGCAAAGCGATGTGATGTTGGTCAGCGTCTTTTTTTAATCTGTTTATTTGGAAGGCTACATACTTGAGATTTCAAAAATGTTTTTTTTTCTCCCTGATAGAGTTCTCTAGGTTGCTGTAACTGGATGGTCCTTTGTAACAAGATGTTTGGTATTTAGATTTCCTTGTGTCCAACCTTGATACATTCTTGTTTTTGCTGCCTTTTCAACCAGATCTCTATACTCCTACCAGGTTAATAAAAGGTTATATTGAATTAAATGTTGAACTGTGGGTGGTTTAGTTTATAAATCAACCATTTCAGATTGATTTTACAGCCCCCTCCCCCCCTAAACCACTACAACATAAGTTCGAAAACTACAATTTTCAAACTAGTGGGATCAGAGGAGAGGGATTGAAACTTGCAGGAACGTCATACTTTATATTCATAATTCTGTCTTTGAGGACACTTCAGGATATTTAATATTGCAGGTTCCAGCTTGATAAAGTAGAAGGGTTACACTTTTGACACAAAAGCATACAAAATTCTGCGTGGGACTGGAGATTGAAAATACAGATACTGAAAATCACTTGAATCAGAGGCCATCAAGTGGTGCTTACTGCGCTCTCAGAAGGGAAGGGGCTGTTGAAAGAGACCCTCCTCTCCTCTGCTGTTAAATCAAAAGCTCTGACACCGACAGTCACGAGAGAGCTTCACTTGTACTGATGTGGCTTTTCCCAGCGGCGAATACAAATTACAACCATGAGATTAAAGACATGCTGCAGCTTAAATTATAGTAGTTAAACTGTCAGCGCTCAGAGCCGCAGTATTTCTTCTGGGGAAACAAAGTGATCCATCAGGGCTGTATTAGCTCCATTTAAACATCTTTAGGATGACAACAGGAGCAGATAGGCTCCAGCAGAGCAACAGGTACATAATTAAGGTTTGTAGTGTGTGTGTGTGTGTGTGTGTGTGTGTGTGTGTGTGTGTGTGTGTGTGTGTGTGTGTGTGTGTGTGTGTGTGTGTGTGTGCATGTGCGTGTGTGACAGAAAGAGAGAGAGAGAGACAGTGTGGGTGTACATTTATATGAGATGAATCTGCTTTGCCAAAACGTGAGAGAAATGAGAATGGTTTGCAAACAAACAAAGATAAACAAATCTTGTCAGTAATTCATTTTTATTTAGCTGATGGATGTTCACCTTTCCTCAGCACACACACACACACACACACACACACACGCACACACACACACACCAGTGGGAGGAGATAATCCCACTTGTTTTACAACAGTTTCACTTGTTTCAGCAAGTAGAAAGGCAGCTCAGCTGATTAGCATCAACAAAATGACACTTGAGTCAAGAAAATTCTGGAAACAAGTTGCTTGGAAACCAGTGGGATTATCTCATCCAGCTGGCAGATTATTTACCTTATTTGAACTAAAACAAGATTCAGTACAGACTATGAGCCTGAATGACTTGTTAGGATGGAGAATTAAGCAGTGTGCAGTTGCTCCTGTTTGGTATGGATGAGGAAGGGTCTGCTCCTCTGTTAGTGGCTCCTGTCTTGGCTTTATGTGGTTGTGTTTGTGTGGGAAGGCCTCTTCTCACACAGTGATGTTGATCCAAGCACGGAGAATATATTGTCTGCATCATAACTTGTGATTCCTCGGCTATGAACAAATGTAAGAGACTGGTTCTGTTGAAGCCACACTGGTGCTTGTCACATGCAGGCCCGCACAGGCACATCCAGCCTGATGGCAGTCACAGCAGAACCCAAAAGACATTTTGTCTGCAGTGCAGACAGATAACACTTTTTTCCCTCCACTATAGCATGTCTCCTGTCAAAACACGATGCTGCATTAGGCTGCTGTGTGTCCACAAGGAGGAAACTGGTGTTGGAGGGGTAAAAATATCTTTCAAACAACACATTTTTCAGGAATGAAGAAAAAAGCTCATCCTGTCACTGAAGCTTGTGTATTTTAAACATCTACAACCTCTGCCGATCCCATCGGTGAGTTCATTATTAATGCATGCAGCTTAGTTCAAACCCACCAAACTTTATTTGAAATTCTAGTTCAGATTCACTTCCAAAGATACCAAATATTTCCTGCTGAATTACAGGGAAATGTGTCTAAAATGCGGCACAAGACATCTGGATATCTTCTACTTGATGTAATGCGGCAGCCATAAAACAAAGGCATCTTGGCTTTGAATATTTCACTCAGCGTAAGAGTGATGTAATTTCAATGCTGCACTGCAACCAGCAGATACAGAATATGCATGTGACACTGTTGTACAACATGGAATAAAATGTTTTTGTTTGTTTGTTTGTTTGTTTGTTTGTTTGAAGCCAATAAAGGGGAAATTTAAGGCAAAAACTCAAAAAAATGAGTTGAAGGGGTTAAATTGATAAGTAGGCTTTTAAGAGGTTTCAAGAGCCCAAATATTATATTGCACAACACATAAATGGCCATGTTACAGTAAGATATCAAATCAACAGAAAACACCAAACTTGCAAATATTTATCTCGCATGTGTACATCTATGACATACATCAAAGCAGTATGAAATGTATTATTTCATACATCATTTTTTGCCTAATGAATTAGAGTCAAGTTATTTTAGGACTGGATTATTACACTCTAAATTATTAACAAGGCAAGTGTCTTCTGCATCATTTTCTTTGCTATCCTGAAACACAAATGAAGCTCATCAGTCATTCCAAATGACATTGAAGTCAAACAGAAATTTTGTGTTTGAAAATGTTTTTTGAAAGAAATTGAAAGTTAAAACAAATGCAGGCAGCAGCAAGGCTCACTAATGAAAATAAATTCTCTCTTTTAGCTCATTAAACAAAACTCAATTGTAGTTTCTTGATATTTAGCATGATTGGAAAATAGGCATAACAGACAAAATACTAAGCTGGAAAAATTGTATTTTACCATATCAAGGGAAATTCACGCTGTTCCATGAGGAAAACCTAACAAATAATCAGTCATCCCTTAGTTGTCTTTTTTCTTAAATGAAGTGTTTGCCAAGTGGCTGCTGAGGAAAACGACTGAACTAAGATGATCACAGAATGAATAGGAGCTAATGAGATGGCTGTATATACTTTATTTCATTAAACGCATTGAGGTTGAAGTAAAATCAGCAGTTATGGCCTCATTAAGTCGTGTTTCTAATTTAAATGCAAATTGCAGACTCCTGAAACACAATAGCGTAAAAGACAAGCAAATTTATTTGAGTATTTTGAGTAGGTCACAGCAGCCAGGTGCTAAAAAGGTCATGGGAGAACGACGCAACACAGACTCACACAGAAATAGAGTTAGTTCACTTACCTATGCTAGTCATGGTGTGATACCTAACATTAGCATGAAGCATGAGCAAGGAGGTCAAGCAGCTGTGGAGGTCCAGGAGAACAGGAGCAGTAGCGGCATGATGGGGCTACAGGAGCAACGAGACTTGGACACAGAGGGGGGCTGGAGCTCTGGATCAGAAGGAGAGATGAACTCTGGAGGAGGTGAGAAGGCTGGACAGCAGCTGAATTTAAAAACAAGAAACAGGTATACCCTCGGCTTCTTATGGACAAACCACATCTTTGCTGCTCCAGCTGCAAAAGGGCTGGGTCCTTGTGACCCAGAAAAACAGCGGGAGTGGAGCTGGCCAAAGAGTGACCTTTGACAGACAACAGTAACGATGACTTTTCACTGGGTTAGATCACTCAACTGTAGGCAATGCAAACACATGGCATTTTCCGTTTCTAATGAAACTCTCTCCCCAGTGCTGACTTTACCATCTGCTGTTCGTGCCACTGTAGTGTCAAGGATGTGACATCATGTGAAAACTACCTACAGGTCCCTTCTGTTGTCTAGTTGCAAAACACATAAAAGGATGTTTGTTATGTCTGTGTTTAAGGTTAGATCGATTCACCAGAAAGAAAACAAACTCTCATTCCACCCTCAGCAATGGAAGATTCACTCTCTGTATTCACTTCAAATCCTCCTCAGCTTGCCCACAGTGGGACAGGTATTGATTTAGACACACACATACATGCTCTCTCTCTCTGTCTGTCCTTCTCCCGCTCTCTCTCTCTCTCACACACAGCCTTAAATGTTGATATGTGGGAGGAGTAGACGGATGGGATGTTGGAGCGTATGAAAGGGGAGAGAACGACATAGCGAAAAGCTGTACAGAAGCACGCAGAGAGAAGATAGAAGACAGGTTTAGACAAGGCTTTCTGTGACAGACACTTGAGGGAATAACCCGTCTCCTAAATATTTCACGGGCTGAAGTTACTTTGACTTCACTTCAAGTAACTTTGCAGTGCTGTTCATGGCCAAATATGTTGTTATTGTGGAGTGCTGAATGTTTATCAAATTGGGTTGGTGTGATTAAGAACAATCTTAATCCCTTGCCAGACAGGATTAGTTTTTACTGAATGAGGTCAGGCAGTTTCATTTTATTTACCAGCAAAATTCATCGATTTGAGTCCTCAGTACATCAGTGTTATTCATGATTATTATAACATACACTCAGTGGCCACTTTATTAGGTCCACCTGCACCATCTAATACAGTCCAATCCAACTGTTGTGCCATAGTTTCCTTTCCTGCTGCCTATGATGCTCAGCTTTTCTTGTTGTCACAGTAATAGAGGTGTTCATTCACTTCTATGTTTGGCATTGAGCTCATAGTTAGAGTTGCTATTGGACTAGACTGCATTTTACTGAGAGCTGTTTCTAATAATTTGTCCTAATATTCTGTCCTTATCATATATATAAATATGGAGGACAAAGAAGAGAATTAAAGTGACACATTCTCCACAATGTCAACAAAAACTGAACAATATAAACTTAAAGGTAGAATTTATGGCCGAGCTGTTGCATTGAGCTGCATTAGATTGTACAGGTGGAGCTGAGAAAGTGTGTCCTCATGGGAGTTTAATAATTATTTTATAATTATTTTGTTATTTCCATCAAGGAGGTGGAACCTCTGGCAGGGGGCTATGTAACCTCCCTGTCCATTGCTCTGTCAGCAGGGTAACAGATTTGTCAGAAACGTGGTGGGAAGGTTGGTCATGGGCCAGTGAAGAAGTGATTAACTTTTCACGCCAGTCAGCTTCAAGTTAGCCTAAACAGGGTTGGAGTGTTGAAAGGCATCAAAGTAACTTCCGAAAACCCAATGGGACAGCTGGTCATGGGTCAAGGCGGTACTGACCAGCTTCCCTTACCGACTGGCAAAAAGAGGCGTGTCCTGAGGCAAAAAATGGCTGAAAGGTGGTGTGGCATAGCACAAACAGGACTGTAACTTCCAGACTATGGCGGTGGTCTGTGCTCTGCTGAGTCCAGTTCTAGTTTATGTGACACTTTTCTCAAACAAGATTAAACATTTCACAATGGAATAAAATTTAATAGGATATACAATAAAAAAAAATAGAAATAAGTTTTAGGAAGAAAAGCCTTTCGGCTCAGCTCCTTCTTCACCACGACGGATCGGTACACCGACTGCATCACTGCGGAGGCCAAACCGATCCCCCTGTCAATCTCACGCTCCATCCTTCCCTCACTCGTGAACAAGACCCCGAGATACTTGAACTCCTCCACTTGAGGCAGGACTTCTCCACCAACCTGAAGAGGGCATGCCACCTTTTTCCGGTCGAGAACCATGGCCTCAGACTTGGAGGTGCTGATTCTCATCCCAGCCGCTTCACACTCGGCTGCGAACTGCCCCAGTCCTGCTTCGAAGGAGCCAACAGGACAACATCATCAGCAAAAAGCAGCGATGAAATCCTGTGACTCCCAAACAGGACTCCCTCCGGCCCCCAGCTGCGCCTAGAAATTCTGTCCATAAAAATTATGAACAGAATCGGTGATAAAGGGCAGTCCAACATGCACTGGGAACAGCTCCGACTTATTGCCGGCAATGCAAACCAAGCTCCTGCTCCGGTCGTACAGGGACCGGACAACCCTTAGCAAAGGGCCTCGGACCCCATACTCCCGGAGCACCCCCCACAGGGCACCACGAGGGACACGGTCGAATGCCTTCTCCAGATCCACAAAACACATGTGGACTGGTTGGGCAAACTCCCATGAACCCTCGTGCACCCTCCGGAGGGTATAGAGCTGGTCCAGTGTTCCACGGCCAGGACGAAAACCGCATTGTTCCTCCTGAATCCGAGGTTCGACTATCGGCCGAATCCTCTTCTCCAGTACCCTGGCGTAAACCCTCCCAGGTAGGCTGAGAAGTGTGATCCCCCTATTGTTGGAACACACTCTCCGGTCCCCCTTTTTAAAAAGAGGGACCACCACCCCGGTCTGCCACTCCAGAGGCACTGTCCCCGACTGCCACGTGATGTTGCAGAGGCGTGTCAGCCAAGACAGCCCCACAACATCCAGAGACTTGAGATACTCAGGGCGGATCTCATCCACCCCCGCTGCCCTGCCACTGAGGAGCTTACGAACCACCCCAGTGACCTCGGCTT
>OMLB01044792.1:21621-33137 GCA_900302555.1 Myripristis jacobus | reverse complement strand
TGTGGAGTTCAAGATGCTCCCCACACTCCACCCCACTTCCCCTCACCAAGGGAGCCGCTGTCATGGCAACGCATTTCAGCCAGAAAGGCTGAAAAGCCTTGTTCTTAAGCCAAAAACATACAAAGATGGCAAAACAGTATCGGTGAAGCATTTCGCATGGAGAAAGAGCACCTCTCTGCCCTGATTAGTGTGTTTACCCGTCTCTCGATTGTGAAATGTGACTTAAGTCTTTGTGTTTGATATGTACGCACCTTAACGGGATGCGTCCAACTTCTTGTCTTTCCATCAGGCGCTAAGATCGGCCACCGGTCCTTAATGCGGTACTACAAGCAGCGGTTTGGAGCCCAGAGGACGGTGGCGCTGGCCCACAACAGGAACGCCGTGGGACGGGTCCTCCGGCAGTACAGAGCCCTGGGCTGGGGAGGGGACATGGGTAAGACTCAACCAAAAAACAAAGCAAAACCTAAGAAGTGTTTTTTTTTCTGGGTGTATGTTTCTGTTTTAAAGTCTAGAGAAAGAGAGAGAGAGGGAGCGAGCTGCATGTTTTGCACGGCACAGAGCCGACAGGCACTAGAGAAAGAACGTGACATAAAAGATTTCATCCCAAATCTAACTGCATACAGAACATCAACTTGAAATTCCTAAAGCGAGCTGCAGCAAGTTCATTCAGTTGACAATCTCCGTTTCTTCAGCCTCTCTGCTCCACAAACACGACTGCCAGCACTGAGAAGTTCACCGCTGTTAAACTCTTTTGGCAAGTGCAGCCAATCAGCAGCCGAGGGTTCCTCCACAGTGTGAAAGAGATGAAATGTGAAATAACAAAATGTGACGTAACTCAAATGAGTTTTGAACAAGTGAGACATAAATATCCAATTTAAATCCAGTATCCATCCACCGTCCAATTGTTTTTTTACCAAACGCTTCACAAATGCTTTTTTCACATGATTTTTTTACGCTGCTGGTTTGCAGACTACTGCTCTTGAGCACGCAATGAGCATTTGTAATTTTTAACATTTCATAGACGAAACGATGAACCAGTTGACAGACAAACGAACTGACAGATACACTGACAGTGAAAATAATCTTGAGTTGCAGTCCTCGTGGCATCCCAGCCGCAGCTCTGCTCCTCGGGAAGACGAGGCAGCAGAAGCGTCTCACATGGACCTGGAGTTCAGTTGTTTTGGTGCGAAGCGAAGCTGAATTTCCTCGGTTCATCTGATTCTGACCCTGTGATATTGCATTACTCCACTTTTGATTTATTGTGTTTACTTAAAAGAATTCAGGGAATGAAAAATCTCTTATCGCTGCCCAGGAAGTCTGACTGTTTCAGGCTTTGTGAGGTTTTGGCCCCGGGACCTCAATTTTTCAGCTGTGCACTGTTTTCTTTCTGCTGTGTTTTGGAGACTGGGGTACTAACTTAGAGTCAATCCTGCACTGTGAAGACTGCATGGGGTGCGCAGGTTTAGTTTATTATTAATAATGCTTCTTTGGTGTTTGTTTACCCACGCCACCAGCCTCGTCCTTCACTTGCCCTCACGCAGTGATTGAAAACAGGAAGAGCAAGGCACTAACACTCGCTGCGTCTCCACAAAACACTCAAATCAGTTGCGAGCAAATAATTAAATGTCGCACGACAATCACACAAATTAGATATGTGGACAGGGGGACTTAACATCAGGCAAGTTACCTGTTGCTGTTTCTTCTCTGATTTCGCCGTTCCATTCTTGGCAGTTATCACTATCTGCCATGACAGTCACTCCGCTGAAGTGGGAAGTCAAACATCGAGCAACCAGCAGTTTTCATCACAGATCACAGCATTTCTTTTTATCGAGTAAAAAGTTTGTCCGCCTTAAGCAGGTGTATCAACTTTCAGCCACCTTTTGGGGATATTTATTTAATATTTACCTCTTCCATCAAGCAAAATGCTCATAAAAAATGGTTTAGCAGTCCCATTCCCCTCGCAGCCATCTGTGTGTTAAATAAATGCACTCATGATACTGTGAAGCACTGTGGGGAAAATAACAGGAACCAAATGACACATGCTGTCCTTTCCCTCTGTTTCTTAGGCAAGAGCTCCTTCCATCAGAACCAGAGAGACATGCAGTACATTCAGAGGATGAAGTCAAAGTGGATGCTGAAGATGGGCGTGAACCACAACGCCACCAAGCAGAACCACTTCAGAGTCCAAGTCATGTTCTAACGGACCGGAGGGGAACCAAACTGGGCCGGAAGTGTGACAGGATTCGGAAGTTCAGCGGTTAGCTTTCGGCATTTTCCAGTCAACAAGATTTACGGACTCGAGTATGACCTCCAAAGGATGCTTGGTTAGCTGGCAAAGGGGGGCACGAAGAGTAGACACACTTAAACAGCCCAAATTCACCAGCGTTTGGCATCTAGTGTCTGTCTCTTACCCTCTAAGTGAGGATATGATGTCAGTGGAATTGTCAAAAGCACCTAAGAGTCCAGATCTTGGCTTAAACTGTGTTTCTTTTAAAAGCAAAAGTCTGATAATTCCCTGCTGGTTGGTGCTTAATGCAAACTCGGAGATTATCCAGCTGGGAAAAATCTGCGGATAAACATCTATGCCTGCAAGATTTTCAGAAAAATACTGCTCCCCATGAAAAGATTGTGTTGATGATGCTTGGCAATATTAGCTTGCAGTGAAGTTAAACTTGGGAATTATATTTATGATTCCTACACAGCTGTCTTTACATTTGAGGTCATTCAGAGCTTAAAATAGAACTTAATAATCCTCCAAATAAACTAAGTAGTAATTTAAAGTCATAATCAAGGGGGATATTTCACAAAGCAGGATTAGCAAGTTAATGAAATAACCTCAAGAAATGTTATTTGGATTGTTGGTTGTTTTGTTTTTTTATGAGCAATCAGCAACAGGCTTGGCTGAATCACATTCCTAAAGCTACTTTTCAAGTTTTGGTTTCCAGAATGAAATCTCTATCACCCAAGACATGGCATAGTCTTGTGCAGTTACCTGACTAACTCTCTGTTGTTGTTTTGTGAGATAAACCCCAGATGGCCCACCATTACACTGACGCGTCAGGTGAATCCAGGTGGAAGCCATGATGCCTCGGTCAGAAAACACCTCAGTCGTGAAGGGCAGGTGGAGATAAACGAAAACATTTTAAAAACGCTGACAGCTGAGATCTGGATTGTGTAAAGGTGCTCAAAAACTGGGATGTGGTCTCACCATTTTTTGAATAAACACTGTTTTTGCTTAAGTAATAATGAATTTACATCTGTATGATTCATCCTCCTGTAAGTACCCACAAGAAAATAAAGATATAATTTATATTCTGTTGGATTTGTGTCCATCTGTAATTATTTGTTCTGTTTTGAAATGTGACTCGATCACAGTACTGAATGTGCTGAAACGCTGCAAAGATGATGGTTCAGGACAGAATTTGAAAATGTTATCTTTGTTCCCCTTTTTGAGTAAAACACTGGTGGAAAAGCATAAATTAGAAACATTTCAGCACTCCGAGGCGAATCCTTAATCATTATGAAGCCATTTTAAACCGTTTCAGTCCATTTTAAGTTTTCTAAAAGACGAGGTCACATAATCTGAGGTGATGCTCGGCAGTCACTCAGTGATTTAGACTGTAAGGCTGACACTCGGCTCTGTAAATATTTCATTACACGCCGACATGATGCTGGGTTTTAACGCTGAGCTCACATCATTGGAATAATTGTAAGAGCTGCTCGATGCCTTAGAGATTTAGAAATGTTTGTTTTGTTGGAAAAGTGGGAAGCTGTTAGATACAGACTTCATGCGCACACTTATGAAATGATAACATTTTATGGCCACATGTAAACAAGACAAACTCCAGCAAAAACAAAGTGTAAGTACTTACATGCTGGTTGCTCTTGTGTTGTCTGCTGGGCTGACCCGAGGCGCTGCTGAGGATTCAGGATATTATTATTTTTTCTAAATAAAAAGCACTGCATTCATACAGCATGATGGAAGAACAAATGAAAACCATAAGACACATGATGTGGTGACGCTTTGTTTTCAACATGTCTGAACAAACAAGTTAACTTGAGGGACAAAATTTACCTCTTAAACCATAATGAGAAGCCTCCTCAACCCCTTCTCCTTTCTTTCCATTTATCAGGTTTTGAGGACGTTTGTGTTTCCTGTTCCTTAAAAAAAGACATAAAAAGAAGAAGAAGAATACTGTCAAACTAAAGATAGTGGATATTTATCCTTTGATATCCTTACTTAGCTAGCCTAGCAAACAGTGAAGTGCCGGTAAATCCGTGTGAAGATTAAGGAAGCGAACTAGCTAATAACCGTCAGAATAAATTAATGATAAATCAGTGCAAAGACGACAACAAAGGGGGATTTTTTTTACAATTACAAAAGTATGCAACCGCTAATAGCATTTACGAGCGCCAAGTGGAGACATTATTAACAGATTTATCTACGAATTTAGGGACTTACAGATATTATTTATGCCTTACGACTGATTTTAAATGACTACCCGAGTGATTGTGTAATAGCTAAACAAAATGTAGGCCTGTATACGTTAATTTTCTGCTCATATTGTCGTATTTTCCCTACCTTTTAGTGTCCACTTTGATATGAAAATTCACTTTCTGAGACTTCATACTTTCTTCACACCAGTATTTCTTCACTGTAATGAAGTCGTCCATATTAGTTTTCCTACAAGAGGCGGCACTGTCGTGTTTTCCGACTGTGTGACATTGTGGGCGGAGGGATACGCTCCTTCCTCCGCCAGGGAAAATAGTCCCCGATGAGACGTTTGCTTTACACACTCAGTTACCAGCTGTGTGGTTTATGAATGTTGAGGACGTTTTTAACGGCAGAAACAGAACATTATAAGGCGGTTGCTTCAACCAGAAATTCACCTTTTTAAAAAATGGAGAGACTTTGATGATGTGATGTGAAATCTTTAGTATGCTTGATTTACAAAATACTTTGTTTTGATGTAAAATTCAGGATCACTGGTGTAGTACTTTAATAACAGTAAAATGGGAACTCAGTTATCTCCAAAAAAAAAAAATTCAGAATCCCAGCCTCTTCCAGTTACATCTGTTATCAGCATGAGAACTACGCTGCATTTGGTGACACTGGGAAATTCTCACATTTATGTATTCAGAGACATCTCGAAATCTGATGTGGGGTTTGATCATTTTGTTTCTAGTTTTCGTTTTTGCTGGGTAATTTCGCAAAACAAACCTGAAGTGTACCCCTGTGCGGTAATCTTTCACAAACTCCTAAATTCAAGTCTTTGTGTTGACCAGCATCCAGCCGGCGGAAATGTCCTTGAATATTAGAGCCTGACCTCTGACCTCTCTGTGGCAAGGAGGCACCAGTAACAATTTCCCTGCAAGCTAGCAAATATTAGCCAATATTTCGTAACCTTAATCCTGACCTTTTGCGAGCCTTATCCATTAGGACTTGCTGTCCAGTTCATGAAGCTTCTCCATCGTCCGCTCGAAACACTCGGTGTCTGGTGGCTCTTTCCCGCTGCACAGGAAGTGATGTATTTCTGGCTTGCTCAGAATAGGTTTTGTTATTGTATATGAGACACAGTTAATATTGACCATCTTTATTATCATGGTGGGCCAAAGCAGACATTGAGTGTAAAACATCAAAATACCGCTTAAGGTGTCGCCAAAAGCGTGCAGATTACCCCTTTAATGCTTATAAATAACAAGTGCTGGTAAGAGCTGTGCCATCCAGGCACTGCTGACTCCGCTTCATCCTCAAGAACGCAGATGCTTCTTCTTTCCACCTACGTCAGATTCGCCAATGACTCTGGGCGTGGTGTGCAGATGATGTCACCGAAAGCCAATCGAGCTTCGACAGGATGCTGATCTGCC
The DNA here is from genome assembly GCA_900302555.1 of Myripristis jacobus. Lineage (NCBI taxonomy): Eukaryota > Metazoa > Chordata > Actinopteri > Holocentriformes > Holocentridae > Myripristis > Myripristis jacobus. Next base: position 27,269 of record OMLB01044792.1, on the reverse strand, counting down.
ACACCGCCCCTTTAATGAGCTCAGTCACTCCATTTATTTGCGGTCCTCCACTTTATCTTTGGCAGGCACTCCACTTCCTTTTGAAGGCTGGGAGAGTGTTTGTGGCTGGATGGGTTTAGGGGTTTAGGGCACTCTGCCCATAGTACGCTGCTGCTTGACAGCACCAACAGGAATAACGGGGGCGGGGTGGAGTGAAGGGGCTGCAGACAGGCCGACGGCGAGAAGGAGGCTAATTGATCAGGACGACGTGGGAAGAGAGACAGGGCAGATGGTTGAAAGGCATTAGCACTGTGGAAGCCGTGGGAGGAGGTGAATCTTGTAACTAGAACTAGGGCTTGACCGGTATGGGCTTTAGAGGGATGACAGTTTGATATTTTGTCTGTTTAAAAGTCCAACATTAATCAGGTTTTATCTTTATTTTCAAACATACTACAGGTTGGCATGAGAATAATACTTTTGATGATGTTTTGCAAGTAAATCTAGTCAAACATTTAAAAGACGTAGTTAAAATGAGTGAACATGAAAATGAAGTCAGCACAATCATGATTCGCAATCTCACCATTTGCCTGATTGGATGGATTTAAGTAATTCTTTAGTGAGGCGAGCCAATCAGAGACACTTCCCAGAGTTAGTCTGCAATGGAAAAATGGATGTATGTTGTTGTTGTTGTTGTTTATGTTGTTGTTTTTAACTTGCAATCATTTAAATTTTAATCACCCAAACAAAATCAAATGTTAACAGTGTCTTCATTAAACATTTCCAATCATACATACTAAACGGTGCCTTTAAATTTGCATCAGATGGGTGGCTGCTACACTTTCCATTACAAGTAATTAAGTTTATTCAGTGAGAGAGTGTTAAAAATGTGATGTTTCAGTCTGGGAGGCTTTTGCCAAACAATAATCAAACAAGAAAACATGTTATTACGTGACAACTGGAGATACACGGAGTGATTGCTAATTTGTGTCAAGTCAATCTGGGGCACGAAGCAGAAATCTCATGTTCTTAGAAAAATCACGAAGAAGGATTTAAACTCTCTAGTAGGCATGGAAACAAGCACTGGATCTGTCAGTCACATACTAGAAGCTTTGAGGAGAGTGCACAGGGAGTCTTAGTTAAGAGGTAGACGAGGAAGGTGGACCAAAAGAGCAAAACAGAGCTAATATATATGAATTTTTATTTTTTATTTATTTTTATTTTTTTACCAATTTCATGCCAAAAAATACACTGGAAATGCAAAGAAATGACAAGGAGTCAGTGTCTCCGAACTCCAGGCAGAGTGGGAATGCCTCTGAGGCTGCATTTTATTGAACGGCCAATGTTGACTTGACATATATTTTGAATTTTGAGATTTTTAATGTCCGCCGGTGCAGTCTGTCATGACACACCCAGAAATGTCACGGTGAAACACATCAATAAAGGGTTTAGCGCTTTTCCCAAAGAACTTCTTCATAGTTTTTGTATCATAGTGTGTCTGGCTGTTCATGTCATCCATCCATCCATCCATCCATCAATCCTCCTCTCCGATGTTTTGTTTTGACATCTTGGATTATAATAAATCCTAATAAAAAAAAAAGAACCAATATTGCAACAGGAACCGATTCATCATTCAACATTCATTAATTCATGCTGAGTTTGTTTCCACTATTTAAAAAAAAAAAAAAAGCAACAGCATGACAGCTACTACAAAATGACTGACAGCACAAAATGAAAACAAATGGTGGTATTTTTTTTTACAGCACAAATCCTGGGCTGACAAAATGACAACACCCCTGCAAATCTACAAATACTGAGTGACATATGTATATTTTTTTTTCCTCAAAATGTGATTGCTACTATCCTCATTCTTATCTCTCCTCTCCATCCAGGGCCATTTAAAACTTCTCCATTTTATTCCTATTAATTCTGACCTAGTGCATGCCGCTCCCCCACCCCAAAAAAACTTGAGAAGCAGTTTGCCGGCCCTCCCTGCTCTAAGCATGATCTCGATCTCCCTCCAAGCCCTGGGGACCTGGTATTGATCGGTGCCTCGTAGGTAGTGATTGGACATGAGTGGGTAATTTCCTTTGCTGCATTAGAGTCCATTACTGGCCCGCTCCCCGGAAAGCGATAGACCTCCTCAAAATAAAGGCACGATTCTTCTTGGAAAAGCAGTCTCCTCCAACAAATGATTCACTGAGGCTCCTTGGACTTTATTATCTGAGGGTCCATTTGGAGGTTGATAAGATACTGGGCAACAGTGAAGTACTTCAAAGCATCAATTTAGACTTTTTTTTTTTTTCATTTCCTGAAGCCGACAGTGTGGACCAGTTCTAGAAATTGTGCTTATTTGTTAAGTCGCCTAAAAAGAAAATCTGTTGAATGGATATTTATCTGCATTTTTAATCTTAATTCATCCACGAAATGTATACGCACTGCCTCACATTTTCTCAGTTCATCTCCACCTTCATTTGAACCAGTGAAACCACAGCCCTCCACTGTCTAGTTATGCTGACCTCTGTATGCAAGGGCCTTCACTCTATGCCTTGCTCAAGGGCACCTCAGCAGTATTAATTAGGTAAGGCAGATCATTTTGCATTCACTTTCTCCTGGCCCAGATTCTCTCATGTTTTCCCTGTTCCTCTTATTGCACCTTGACTGTTATCCTCTTCATTTTTTTTTTAGTGTTATACTTTGTTATGATATAGTCGGTCATTTTTTGTCTGATGTTTGCTAAAATTCCCCTTGGCTTTTCATATAATGCAGCTGTACAACCAGATTGCTGCATTTGAACCTTAAAAATGTTTACCCAAGTGGGTAAAAATGTGTAACTTTGAAAGAGATGAATTTGATCGCTGGCAGAAACACATAATCTTAACATAGTCTTAACATGGTTTGCAGTGCTGGTCCAGGCTCTGCTGTTGCATCTCTCAGCTCTCTTTCTGGCCTCCAGTGTAATCTGCCAGTAAAAGCTAATGCAATACTTAAGCAATGGGGAAGCTTCTCATTCCTTAAAAAAAAAAAAAAAAGCTGCACTAGTGTGGTATTATGTTGCCCCAGTTAACGCCCCATTGTCAAATGTGCTTTTGATTCCAATTATTTTGAGGCTATAACGTTTTGCTCTCCAATACTGATCTATCACTACAGCAAAATGTAAACCTGAAACAAAAACTTAGGCGTCTGTAGGCTACAAACTGTGCCTTATTTATGTAAATTAGTTTAGGCCAGGGTTTATTCTATTATCTTACATTACACACTGCAAAATAGATACAAATTAGACACAATCTGTCATATATTGAGGTTTTGACTCCCACATGGGGGGACTTTAATTGACTTAATGTTGTCTACATTATGGATGGGGAAATTAAAGTGATTACAGTGAATCTCTAACAAATTAAAATTCTAGGGACTCTCTGAAACCCTTTCATGGAACCACAGAACCCCCTCAAGGAACCCTAGAACCCCTCAACAACCCCTAAGAGACCTTTTGATCACCTTTTGTGAGCCACTGCTTTAAGCCACCCAAGCGTTATTGACCTTAAATAGATTATTGTGAAGTTTTTCTGATGCTAATTTTTCTTGGGACCCCCTGGAACGCCATTATGAACCCGTGGAACACCATCAAGGACCTTTGGAAACCCCTCAAGGACATCCGGGACTCATTCAAGCACCTCTGTGGGCCCTTGTACCATGTACATTTATAGTACCGCTGCTTTGAGCCAGCTGTGAGAGTTAATAGCTCCATCATTCATGAGTTACCTCTTCAAATTTGTAGAGGTTTAAGCCTTCACCCTTGATAATGGTGGCATTTGTGCCTAATATTATGTAAATTAGTTTAGGCCAGGGTTTATTATATTATATTATATTATACACCCCAAAATAGATGCAATTTAGACACATACTGGCATATATTAAGGTTGTATCTCCCACATGGGGAGATTTTAATTGATTTAATGTTGTCTTCATTGTGGATGCGGAAATTAAAGTGATTACTGTGAATCTGTGACAAATTAAAATTCTAGGGACACTGAAACTCTTTCAAGGACCCCCAGAACCCCCTCAAGGAACACTAGAACTCCTTCAAGTGCCACTGGAACCCCCTCAATGGCCCCCTGAAAGACCCTCAATAACCTTTTGTGAACAACTGCTTTAAGCCACCTGGGCGCTACTAACCTTAAATAAATTATTGTGAGATACTGAATTTAATTTTGTTTGGGACTCTCTGGAACCCCCTCAAGGACCTCTGAAAACCCCTGGGACTCATTCAAGCACCTCTGTGGGCCCTTGTACCACGCATGCTTAGAGAACCACTGCTTTGAGCCACCTGTGAGAGTTAATAGCTCCATCATTTATGAATTGCCTCTTTAAATTTGGAGAGGCTCAAGCCTTCACCCTTGATAATGATGGCATTTGTAACCCAGCAGGTGACCCCTTTAATCCAGAGAGGGTGCTGTGGGTCGCCACATCGCACCACATAAATATTCTCCCTGGCAGGCAGGCGGTCTCCCTCCACATCTCCCCGGGCTGCCGCTGTGAGTACAATGCAGCTCGCCTCTTCCTCCTCTGCTTGGTTTAGTGCTTTGCTCAAGGCGGATGTGCACAGGCGGCATCAGTCGCCAGCCTCTCCTGCTGCGCGCACGGACCTGGAAAGTTGCCTCCTCTGCCATATTGATGGGAGAATAATAACAGTAATGTGATTCTTTATTGATGTCCACATGGGAATTTTCTTATTGTTTCCCGCAGAGTGGCCACAGCTCCTCAACATCGGCTCCAGCAGCCGGTTTGAAGACAGAGTCTGCTGCTTGCTCAAGGGCACTTCAGCAGGGCGGATGCTACGGACACCAGGAGCTTGAACCCGGGTCGTCAACTAGGGGACAAGCTCTGTAAGCAGTAGCCCACCGCTGCTGCGTGACTGTCAGCTTCCTAGGTGAGAAGGGAGAGGAAGAGGAGGAGGAGGAAGAAGGGGAGGAAGGGGGAAGTCCGGCGTTTCAGGACGGTTGGGAGTCCCGCTGCGATGCATGGAGGTTGTGTGGAGATGCTCGCCGGGTCTCTGGAGCGCATGAGGCGGTGCCTGCAGAACAACGGCCCGCAGCACCAGAGAGATCCGGCCGCCGATGCTCAACTCTGTCATCCTGCCACGCCGTAACGTCACCGCTGAGATCCGGCCCCGGTGTTACAGGAGCGCGGCTCGGTTCGGTTCGGTATCCACGGAGCGGAGGCATACCCGCCGACAGCGCCGTGATTTGGGAAGCTACGCTCATCCCTGCGTCGCGGCTGGTGGATACAGTGGGAAAAAATTGTCGTGCGGCATCTATGCAATTATATTTCGACTTTGCATTTTATTATGAGCGCAGAGGAGGGAGAGGCGGGTCCAGCTTGTACGGAGGCGAGGAGGGGAGAGCCGCAGGGAGGCGCCACCACAACCCACCACACCTGGGAGGAAGGCGAACCGCACGGCTCGCAAGGACATCCGCACCCCGGTGATGAGGAGGAGGATGATGAGGAGGAGGAGGCGAAGGAGGAGGGGGAGGAGGCGGTGGGAGAGGAGGGGAAGGAAGAGGAGGGCGGCGGGGAGGACCGAGGCAGGGAGCATGTGGACGCATGTGGGGGACGCGCACGGAAATTCAATGTGGAGAATAACGGGGGGGATTTTTCCAGCGAGGAGGGGG
>OMLB01044790.1:0-10687 GCA_900302555.1 Myripristis jacobus | reverse complement strand
GGAGATGTTGCAGGGGGCATCCCTCATGACTGAAGGCCATCGTCTGTGGTAATGACTGGGTTTTTCAACAGGACAACACTGCAATTCACAATGCCCGCCTGACAAAGGACTTCTTCCAGAGAAGAAGTGTTCCCCTGATCTAAATCCAACTGAGAACATTTGGGGTTGGATCACAAGGGAAGTTTACAAAAATGGACACCAGTTCCAGACAGTGGATGCCCTCCGTGAAACCATCTTCACCACTTGGAGCAACATTCCCACTAGCCTCCTGGAAACACTAGCATCAAGCATGCCGAAACGAATTTTTGAGCTGATTAACAAGAATGGCGCAGCTACTCATTACTGAGTCCTTTTTTGAAAATTTTATTTCTGTTTTAGGGGGTTTTGGTTTTTTTTGAGATATGGTCTTAAACTTTTGATCAGCTGATGAACAGCCTATTTCAGTTTAATGATTGTTTGCAATAAATTGCTTACTCAGATTTTTTTTTTGTCTTACTCCCATTTCGTCTTTTTGCATTTTGAAGCTCTACTTAGAACCTTCTTAAGATCCAACAGTGCAAAATGTAAATTCTTGCAATTTTTCAGTTGGTCTTAAAATTTTGATCAGGAGTGTATGTTGATGACTTTATTAGCTGCACGTGCAGAACATAAGGTGGATGTTGCAACCAAATTTAAAAGGGATTTTGATTGCATGTTGTGAAATCTTTAGTACCTGAGCATTATTTGGAAAATGGTTTGCTGTAATATAAAATGTGTTTAAACTGTAGTAAATGGGCCATGCATTCAAAATCACTGGTATGGTCCTTTAAGTACAAGAGTTAGGATTTTTTTGGCAGTAATGCGGGAGTGAAATCGGGTACCTACAATTTCAAGGCTGAACTACTATCAGGACTGTTAGTGGTTTAGCAGGTACCACACATTTTAGCTGTGTAGCTGTAGTCATCCTCAAAGTGCCAACCCTTTTTAGCATATGTTAGTTTTATGCTAATTACAGCCCTTCATCACGAGCGTGTCTCAAAGGACAAGGTGTTCTGTCTGTGCCGAAGGCCCTGTCGTTGTGAGCCAATACAAAGTAAGCAAAATGCTAGCACCTGTGGCAGGAGCGCACAGCCAGTTGTCTGTGTGAAACTTCTCCAACACAACTAATGATTTTAGTGCTAAATTTCCAAAGGTTTTCAACTTTGTGTTTTATGTTGTGTACTTTCATGGCAAGTTATTCTTTATAGTTTGTTTACTTTGCAACCCGCTCATCTCTTACGGACTCCTTTCATTGTCCCCATAATGAAATCAGATGAGAGGCTGGATCCATGAAACCTTCTTTCAATAAAAAAAGAAAAAAGGAGAAAATGAAGAAATATCCTCAAGTGCTATTTTTTAAGGTTAGTCTCAAAAAAAAAAAAAAAAGTAAAATTAAAGAAATTTGTGAGATATGAGGGGGGATAGTGGGATGCATTATTTGTTTAGTAATCAGTACATCATGTCCGAGACTTAAGCAGAGGAGTGACTCGTCTCATTACTCCATTCTGCCATTTAAAAACAAAAAAACTGCATTGATTGGCCCAAGGGAAGGCTGCGTCACTCATGGGAGACAGCATGTTTATTGTTGCTTTATTTTTACAAATGTGACATCCTCTGTGCCTTTTGTGTATCCCAGGCACTGTGTCAAGTCAACCAGAGGGACCAAGCCAACCCACGCCCCCCACCGGTCCTCAAGGGCTGAGGAAACACTTCCTGAGGGGTAAGCTGGACTGTGACAACCAGCCACCAGACCCTGACCGCCTTTTCCAGCGCTGCTTCATGGCCACCGTCACAACCATCAATGTAGAGGGCCCAACATAGACTGAGCGACTGATACTCGAAGCTCCACACCTACCTGGGCTTTGGCTTTTTTATGCTCTCATTCAAAGTAAGAATGACTTCAGAAGAATTGTTAATATGTTGCTAGGATAAAGTCCAGACATGGTATAATCCAGAAGTTATGTCAGTGAAATGAAATGTAATGCTTCAGCTAGCTTTCTTAATTTTTTTTAAGTGATGACACAACGTTTTTGACCTGCCACCTCATGTTGAATGTTTAATAAACCAAAGAGTCAACCTATTTAGTATTTAATGCTGTACTTCAAGATTGCTCACAGGAAATTACAGTTCGGATGGCATGAAGATTTCCACATGATCAAACATTAATGTACATGTGATAAGGAACTTTCCGACACTTTGTTAAAAAAATGTTGAATGGTTGAAAATTCAAATGTCTATCCTTTAAAGAATGGAGAATGTGGTGCATCTGTTTGAAATGTGTACAGTTATTATTGATGGTTTTTATTATTATTTTAAGGGGACTTTGGGGAGTAATGTGTTCTTGTATGTGCCCCTGTGATGTGTGTGTTCTGCAAAGCATCACAGCAGCACACAGATGCTCTTAATCCTGCATATTGATATTAACACACTACATGCTTACCATGATCTGCAATGAGAGAAATAACCCTCTTATCAGCTGCTTTAACTGGAATTTATACATTGTGCTTGTCAGTGAAAAGGCTGTTTTTAACTTCTCATTGTTATAATATTGGCAATGTTAGCCAATAGGTTAAAAACCATCGTCCCACAAAAACCACCAGATATAATTAATACAGATCAACGCAGCTCTACTCCAGGAAAGCTTATGTCAAACAATATTAGGCAAACCATAAATTTAATTGATCATGCTCAAAAACAAAATGAAGACCTTCTGTTAATGACATTAGAAAAACAAATGGCACACTCTCAAGATTTATCAATCAAAGAGGAACCAGGCAGGGAGATCCCCTGTCCCCTTTTTGTTAGCTATATATACAGTATATATAGATAGATACATAGATACATAGATAGATAGATATAGATATAGATATAGATATGTATGTATCTACAGGTCCTAGCAGAAGCAATTAGACAAAATGTTGATATAAAAGGAATACAGTTAAATTAGCACATTATGCAGATGACATAATAGTTTATCTTACATCACCAGAAGAATCGGTGCATAAATTAATTAAACAACATTTGAAGAATATAGTAAAGTGTCAAAATAAAAATGAAATAAAAATGGATGTGAATCATTAATAACAGGAAACCAAGTTAGTCAAGTTATTAAAGATGTGTATAGATTAAAATGAGACACAAATAAAATAAAATACCTTGACATTAACATTAGTAAGAACTTGGATGAACTCTTTGAGAATAACTACTGTGTTTTAGAAAGTAAAATTGGACAAGAACTGAACAGATGGAGATTAATACCAGATGGAATACTAAACAGAGTGGAAACAATCAAAATGATGGTACTTTTGTTTTATTCCAAGCATTACAAATACCAATACCAAGAGTGGATTTTAGTAAATGGAATGATTTCAAATTTTATATGGAATAACAGATGACAGAGAATCAAATTTAAAAAGTTACAACAAAAAGAAGGAGGGTTAAGTATACCAAATTTACAGAATTACTTTTATGCTACATAAACCCTTGCAATACTGAAGTGGATGAAAGGGGAAATGGAAGTTAAATGGATCAATATAGAAAAAGAAATGGCAAAGATATCGATTGGGACATTACCATTAATAGGAAAAGGAGCATGGAAAATATACATAGGGCAGAGCCAATGTATTATAAATACTGTAAAGAACTGCAAAAAACATATATGCAAAATACTCAAAATAAATAGTGAATATGTGTATCTTCGAGAAATGGTACACCCTGACTTTATTCCAAACAACAAAATAACAAAATCACATTCTCTCTCTCTCTCTCTCACACACACACACACACACCAGAAGAATCGGTGCATAAATTAATTAAACAACATTTGAAGAATATAGTAAAGTGTCAAAATAAAAATGAAATAAAAATGGATGTGAATCATTAATAACAGGAAACCAAGTTAGTCAAGTTATTAAAGATGTCTTAAGTCATCACAATCCTTTTATTCTTTTTTTTATGTGGCCAGAATTAACACCTTTCTGGGAGGAAGTTCAGAAATTGTTATGAATATTTTTGAGATGAAGAACATTTTAGCCCAGAAAATGACTTGGGAATCAATTTACTAGGGCCAGTAAACACCACTGGCATGCATCAATTTAACATACTGCGAGTGACAGCCATGAAGCAGGTGACGAGGATGTGGAAACACGAAAATCCATCAAAAATAAAAATAAAACTGTGGTTGACAACAATATTACAAACTCTAGATACTGAAAAAGTAACACATATAATTAGAGATGACATACAAAAAATAAACAAGATTTAGCCTAAAGACAGACTTGGTAGAATGTCTAATTATATTAATCTAACACAAGATTTGCAGTAGACAGGCACTTATCTTCCCCCCAGTGACACATACACACACACACACACACACACGCACGCACACAACACCCACCCCCTCTTTCTTTTTACCTCTTTCATCATTTATCTACTCTTTTTTATTTCTCCCTATTATTGCTAATTTTGTTGTTGTCGAGTAGAGTTTGTTATTTATTTATTATTGTCTATTTTATTTATTCATTTAATCTATTTAAATAAAAAAAATGAACACTTTGCAATGTACTTGAAGGTAGCAGTTGTCTGTGATGATGAACTTTTTAATCATCAAAATAGAAAATTTAAAATACAGTAACTCTGAATGGGTCATTGTTGTATGAGCTATCAAATGTTTTGCAGTGTTGTTGAGTCTCTGCAAGATTAGTGGCATTGTATCCACAAAGCTTTTACCAGATAATTTAAAATGATGTTATACTTCATAAGTTGGCCTTGAAATTGATATTTAATGGAAACGTATGTAACACATTCCTTTAAAACTGGAGATAAAATAGAAGTGAGAAACAAACGCATTTATGTTCTCTCTCTCTTTGTATGAAGGTTACTGATAACAAATAATCAGAAGTTAAATTATTGAACTTGTGAGACAAAATGAGTCAGACAAATGAAAAAATTAATGATGAGCTGCCTGTCCTCCATTATCTAAAACTCTGGGTTCACTGAGTTCACTCTGTAGACACACAGACTTTTCGATTTTCCAGAATTAGGTTTTAGAACCTGTGCCTGTTCCCGTTGCTACTCATTTAACCTGCAGCTCCCATATTGAATGTGCTGGCACTGGTGCTGCTTAGATGAAAGAAGGAGCTGCATAAGAGCTGTTTGTCTCTAAAATCTTTTAAAAGGTCATTCTGTCCTGGAGCACAAATCATAAATCCAAATAAAGCCCCGCAAAGCAGAAAAAAGGCCCAAGATTTGATTTTTGCATTAACCAAAAGACAGAGCTTTAATGTGATTGAGTGAATGGGAGGATGACTTTGTGGACACTGACAGAGGTGGAAAGGATCTAAGTACATTTACTCAAGTTGTGTACATAAAGGCAGAATCAGTGGGATTTGTAGGTGTGGTTTGTTAACACAACTTTCCGCAGGCAGCGAGTTTTCCTCTCCTTGGATGGTGATGTAATGAAACGCCCCGGCCAAAATGTACCATTGTAATCTAAGGAAAAAAAGTTTGGCCCACTGGCACCTACCTGTCCAACAGAATAACAGGCCAACACCGCATTGCTCTTCATCCTCATCCTTGCCCTCAGTGCTTGCCAGTGTGTGAGAGCCAACCCCAGCCTCTCTCCTTGCGGATCGAGCTTTGTCCACTTGGTGTTTTGCCTCGCTATACTCCCTTTTTTCCTGCCATTTTCATAGTTTCCCATTGGATGTTGTGCTATCGAGCTGGCACTGTGTGAAGAGTCCCGAGCAACACAACAAGAAAATCCAGGCAGAGGACAGGGTCTCTGCTGATACACACACTGACACACACTTCTAATGGGTCATAACTGATGATTAAGAGGGATTATTGTTGTATGACTCTACACATTGTTTTTATGAGAAATCCTAGATTCTTATCCATATAGCGCTATTTGCTCATGCAACTGTTACACATCCACCCAGCCTGGGCCATTAACTCCTTCCCTATCGCGAGAATGGCCGCTTCACCAAGCATATACTGCTCCAAAATGAATGAATTAGATACAGCAGCATGATTTTGAGTGGCGACACAAAGCTGAAAAATTGGTTTGAAGGATGCACAACAACCCGTTTGTTTTGGTTTCACTTTGAGCAATTGTTTGAGCCAGCTGGTTTCCAAAAGGCAGAATATCTATCCCATACCTACTATCATGCTAGATATGAAACTAATGCTACTGTTTTGAGAAAATGTGCCGTTTTCAGGTGTTTTGAATTTTGCTAATTGTTCTGCATCTTGTGGTATTGCATACAAAATTGATTCAGCAGCATTTTTTCTAATGTTGTATTTATTTAGATGGATTTATGGAAAGCCACCTATACAAAATACCCAGTGTAACTTCACAAAAATGTGTTTTTATTTATTATTTTCCAAAGTTCAAATGAACTGCAGAGATATCTCATTTAAGAGTAGACGATACTTTGTAGACGCTGCTTTGGAAAAGATGACTTTAGTTTTTCTTAGATGTCGGTGTCAGCTTGACATCTGAATTTTGAAATGTTCTCCTATTCTAACATACAGATTTGCTCAAGCTTGGTTGGGTGGAGGCAATCTGTGATTCACTTTCTTTTTTTTTATCAGTCCAATCAATGGCATTCAAGTATGCGCACTGACTGAGGCACTCAGGGACATTCACATTCTTCTTCTGAGGCCGATTCACTTATATATCAAGAGTCTTTACCCTGGAGGAGCCAAGTATCTTTACCTTACATAGTCACCATATATAAAATAACCACTCTGCTACTGAAAAGCCTCTCCTCTCACCTTGCCTCTGTATTGCAGAAACTATGCTGTATATATACAATACAACACAGTTTCTACAAATATAACAGTAGGAATTATAGCCACAGAAATCAGTTTGTCATTATTGATTTAATTTCACCAGATTACAAATAACTATTATGTTCTCAGTCTTTCACATTGGGGATTTCAAGCTCCAGGCATGCTGTGATGTGTTCAGGTGTGGCTTCACTCTGGCATCATGTGCCATCACTGCTGTCAAGGATCTCAAATTGTGTCAGAGTGGCCCTTGGGTTCCTGGTCTCGTTATTTACCAAGGTTGTTCTCGCCACATTTATTTGAAGGACCAACTCTGGGTATTTCCAGTCTTTTCGTCTTCTCATGATGGAGCCTCCTTAAGAAATTGCTTCATATCCTTCCCCATATCTCTGCCCTCTGACAATTCTGCCTGTGAACTCAGTCAGAGCAGCAGGTACATGAAAATCCCTACATCAGAGTGCTCAAACTTTGGCAACTTCGAAGCAGCATGTAAACGTGGCTTAAATCAGCTATGTAATCACTGATCAAACACCTTGCAACTGATGGAGTACATTATGTTACTTACATTTTCTATGAAAGTATGTAATATGGGAGGTGCTTTTTTTTGTAAAGTTTGTTAATTGTTGTTGTTTTAACGTTCTCCTACCCAGGGAATACAGATGCAAATTCGCTAGTCGTCTAACTCTGCCTCGACTATTGTGTTGTGCATTGTCCCTGTCAAATAAACTGATGAACAATGGACATTTATGTTAATTTCATGCTTTCTGCTCTGCTGTGCACTTACATCTGTGGAACATTGCAGAGACCTAACTTCTTCTGTTATCTTGAATTTGATGTAAAAATACTAGTCTAACATTAACTCAACAGCAAGACACCGTTCTCATCACAGTCAGGATTTATTCCACAAAGAACCTGAATGAATAAAAAAAACAAAACAAACACACATGAGCCTCACAACTGGCAAAGAGGCAAACAGACAACTGGCCTGACAATATCATCAGTATTGTAATATTGCAAATACTGTACAAATGGCAAGCACCTGTGATAAAACTAGACATTTAACAACGTAGTGGTGTTTTATGCATTCTTAAATCAGTGCTTTCACAAGGCAGTCAGGCGTTGGTTTCATTGTGTGATTTCAGATTTTTGTTTTGTTCTTACACAGCCTGATTGTGCTGTACAAAGAAACAGAGAGACTGAATTTTGTGCTGATAAATCACAAAGTATCGCTGAGCACATATGGCGAAAATTTTTAATAGTTCTAGGCGCACGGTCCTTGTTCGTTGTACTGAAGCATCGGTTCTAAAGCTCCACTTTCTTCTTTAAGATTATTTGCCGTACCATTTCAGCTATTCTGGGTCTGATTTCTTTGACGGAAACGCTCGGTCCCCATGCATCCACTACTTTTCCATTTACATCGATAAGATACTTCCAGAAATTCCAGTCAGGCTCCTTTCCAGATGACTCTGCAACATATGAAAAGCAGAACAAGGCATTTTATGAGGTACAAATTACTATAAATACTGTGTGTCGCAGCAGCTCAAACAACTATCATCACTCTGACTGAAGAAATAATAATAAAGGAACATTTCTAAAAGTATGTATAATAGATTGTGGCATTGAAGTTGTTCAGGTGGCTCATCGTGGCCCAGCTCCTCAACAATTTATGTTCAATTTTCTTTTAATTTGTCACCCATCTGGATGTGATGGATGTTGTTCACGTGACCACTTTTATGTTACTTTCTTCTTTCTTCTGCCTTTCTTCTTACTTGATCATCGCTATTTCCTGACTATCTTGGTCTACAGTTTTTCTGAATAATAACTGTGTTCCCAAGCAAACACTTTCACACTGAGGATGGTTTGCAAGGTAGCTGTATGGCACGCATTATCACACACATTCAGACATAGGTGGAGGGGCACAGTAAGTGTGTGTTCATGAGACTGCAAAGGTCAGCACCCTTCACAATGCCACAGCTTACTCACCTGCGAGGTACTTGAAGGCGTTATTGGCTCCAGTTCCCACCACAGCAATTTTACTGAACAGAGGAAAGGAGACTCCGTAGACGCCTCGCACAAAGTTGTCAATCTCCTTGTCGCTGCCCGGCTCTTGCTGGCCAAACTGGTTGCAGGGGAAGGCCAGCACATTGAAGTGGTAGGGCCCATAGTCCCGCTGGAGCTGCTGTAGATCTGTGTAGTGTTCCTCAGTGAAGCCGCACTCGCTGGCCACATTCACCACCAAGGACACCTAAAATCACAGCAGTACACTGATGTAGTTCTCACACTGTTGCCACACAGCAATCAATATTTATATTAAATGAGATTGAAAACAGCACATAACATTCAACATAACCTGTATGAGAGGCTCTGCGCATGCAATCCATTATATTTGTTAAAGACAGAATGTTTATTATGAGTAGCAGGCATTTTGGGTAAAAGCATATGTGAAATAAAAGACTGAATGGATGGATAGAGATGTGCAACAATTATGTTTATGGACAATGTACAACAGTGTGTGAGGAGGATCCCGAATGGCGGCCTACCTTCACCTTGACACGGATCTATAGCCACAGAATTCATTCCACTCATCAGTCAAAATAGACAAAATTGTGTAGTGTGCCCTTGCAGTTATGGTTTTATCAGACAATAAATACATGAACACTGTGAGGGTTTATTGAATCACAGAACAAAACACAAGTCTGTATCCTTATCGCTGTTGTTGCTGTTGTTGTTCATTCTCCATGACTGCCAATCTAAGCTTCTCTGGATAAACTGTAAAACTGTAAAAAGTAGCTAAAATGTAAATTATAAACAAGATTAGGCCTACCCTAAAAGTGCCCTTTAATATTGTTATGCATGAAAAGGAGTGACGGTCACAAATTTGCTCAGCAGTTTGTTTTCTTCTTTTAATTTAATTAATGTAGTTAAAAAGTTGGAATCGAAGTTAAACTGCAAATTCGACGGTAATATCACAGCATTACAATATGCCTGGCAAAACAATAAACAGCTTATACAAATAACCTGTTCAAGTCTTCAGTAATACAATCTCAGTCAATCTCAAACATACTGAGGGGTAAATCCCTTGATCTGAAACAGAACATTACAGCAGCTGCAAGAGGCAAATTAATAATGATTTTAGGTGCATTTTAAATATTTATTTTTAATTCTCCCATCAACGAACATGGCCATTAATGTGTATTCAAAGCCAACCCCATCCAAAACAGAAAAATAAACTGACAAATAAATACTGTGAAGTTTAAATTAATCATTTTGTATATTATTTCCCTCAATCATGTTATCTGTAAAACTTTTTTAAAATTATTTTTTATCGTTTTTTGTTATGTAAGGAAAATTATTCCATCCCTTTGTATATGTGTGCAATTAATTACATTGTGTTTGATTGCCAAAGAAGTGTAGCAACAAAATTGCCCTCTGTGTGCCAATCTGGATTGCACTGGACAGATAAATTGGCTAGTCAATGTTAATTTGTCTATCAAGCACAGACTATTATGATAAGACCAGGCTGATGAAATGCTAAGAGAAAAAGTAATATGCAGCATATCAAATATGACACTGCATTCGTTATCATCTTTTCAGTCTCTGCACAACTCCTCTGCATGTTACCATGTTATCTTCCCCTCAAGTACAAATCCAAACTTGTTCACTCTTGCACACACTGCATCCTGCCTCTCAACTATTTGTCGCCTCCTTGTGGAGTTAAACAATTAATTACTCACTGATTAAATGTCTGCCTCAATCACTACAATTTTGGTTGTCTCAATCAGGCAGTAAAATGTGCTTGATGGAAAAAATGTAGACAACAGCAAATGATGTTTTAATGATTTTGCATGTCTCCAATCAGTCATGTATTTTTGCTCTT
>OMLB01044788.1:0-13583 GCA_900302555.1 Myripristis jacobus | reverse complement strand
GAAAACACCAGGGTGAGAGGACGCAGACTGGAGTGGTGCCATGGGGGGCTCCATCAGCCAGCACAGGAAGGGCTCTGTCAGCTCCCCACGGAAGAAGAGCAGCATGTAAGACGAGAGCATCATCTTTCATTGTTTATGTGTGTGTGTGTGTGTGTGTGTGTGTGTGTGTGTGTGTGTGTGCCTCAAGAGTTAAAGAATAGGAGAAGACAAAAAGAACAATAAATGACTTGCAGAGCAACAGAATAGTTGGCTGAGTGCTTTTGATCAAGGACAGAAGATCAATTTTGCCCTTCAGCACTTGAGATAATGTTCTCCTTTGTATCAGCTGGGCAGGAAAGTGAGGAGGAGAGGGAGATAGGGAGCTGAACTGTAATGGGACCCAAGACAACTTTGCCTGCAGGACTAAAAGCACTTAGTCCATCAGATGGTGAGCCGTGCCGATCCTGCCCTGCTCATGAAGCTGTTTTGAATACAGTTTGTCTATTCAAATGTAAAGAGAGGAACTCAGAGGAAGAGAGAGTCCAGAGCAGAAGAGAAGAGAGGTGCTGCTAATGACCTTTGCAGAAAGGCTAATGAACAGGCCATGCTCCTGAAATGGATATAGTGTTATAAGCTTTCCTTCTATTTGTTTCACAAGCACTGGTTTTGATACTGTAGGTGCTTCCCAGCAGCCTTGAGGAACAGTAGCACCAATAAAACTGCTGCTGGCTATTAGCTGTGCAGATGTGACACAAGGTGTTTTGTTTTGTTTTCTTTAAACTTAGAAGTCGCACAGTTTGTTGTGTTGGGGCAGGCCATGTAGCTCTCTCTGTAATTCTACACCAAAATGAGTTCATCTGATGCAGTGCGTTTGACTTCCTCAAACTACTGTGTGCTGCACGGCGAGCAGCGCTTTAATGAGCCCTCTCAGCAGCAAAGCGTAGGGACTGAAGCTGTTCATCACCGCTCAACCCATTTAACCCAAACCTCTCCCCTCTTGTGTCTTTAATCCTCAGTAACAGTCAATCCTTCCACTTTCTCCGATCCCACTGGAGTTTGTCTCCATTTAATGAGCTTCTAAGCTCCTAGTCGTGGATCACTTTCTCCCACACACGCTAATCCATATGTAGCCAGTAGGGCTGTAGTTGGTAGTATGACAAGCAGGGCTGCCATGCACCGAAGCAGATGATGTTGTTTGAAGCCGTGCGATGTCACAGTGAGTGACTCTGATTGGTTCGGCGGCTTCAGAGGGGATCTGAGGGTGTCATCAGTTTGATCACACAGCACCGAGGGGTCAACACTGACACCAGGCCTCTGTCACAGAAGGCTTATTGTTTGGGTCTTTTTTTTTTTTTCCTTACAATGAAAAGCTTCCATGCAAAATGTAGGGCTAGCGGCCAGTCTTATTCAGCACTATTGGCCTCTAGATGCTTGTGTGTATCTGCGTGAGGGCGTGAGGAAGGCTGGGGGCCGTCCACTCTGAGGAAGATGAAAAGCCAAGCGGCACCATGTGATCGCAGCTTTGATTCTCGGATCTATTTTTAGTTGGCTTAATCAACCTTTTTATTTTTTATGTGGAGCACTCTTGGATTTAGTCCTCCTGTGCTCCAAACCCCCACCACCACCCAGAACGTCCCCCATTTGGGAAAAGGACGACCTGCATTTGCAGATGCAGTGGTATGAATAGTAGGCCGGCGTGGGCTGAAACACTTCTCTTGTCTTACAAGGAGACAAACAGGACATTGTGCACACATAGAGAATGCCACAGCAAAATGAAATGTCCATACGATTAACGTGACACCTACTCTTACTAAATGTTTCACGAGACCTTTATTTACACAGAAATGACATTTTAGAGTCTATATTTAAAATGGGGCACAATGAAAACACTATTTAAACTACATGTTAGGCATTTTGTAATGAAACTCCTCACGTGTTGTCATTGAAACAGAGATCTGATCGAGTGAATTTGAAAGGAGAATGAAATGAATGGGGAAACCATGAAGCGAACAGTGGGGGGTGTGTCATCTCCCTTGCCATATGCGTGCATGTGTGTGCATGCACTGTTGTCTGGGAATTGTGTTCTCTTTGTGCCCTCGTACTCCCGAACAATAGCTTTTCTGGTGTCTGTACGCGACTCCTCTCGGCTCGACCCCTCCTCTCTCTCATTCCCCCATTCTTTCTCTCCTCGTTTTATCATGTCATTGTCAGTTCAGTAGTGCTACACCACAGAGTGCTGAAAGGGCATGAGGATGCCTCGGCTCCCCTCAGTCTCTGCTCATGCCATGCTAGTTTTCCGCTCTGATTGCCACTAATTGGGTGTTGTATTAAATATGCAGGGATACAGTATCAGGGATGCAAACACAGCCACGCTTTCCAACTTTACATCAAAGAGGCTTCGCAGCATCTCTCTCTCTCTCTCTCTCTCTCTCTCTCTCTCTCTCTCTTCAGTCTTTGTCAGACTGCTGTGACCTGGATAGAACTAGGCTGCATGAAAATATAAAAATATACTGATGATAAATATCGCTGGGTCTGCCTTTGTGTGTGTGTGTGTGTGTGTGTGTGTAGTATCTGTATACATGCTTTCATGATGTAATACCCTCGTGACCCCTTCCCAAATGGTTGCCATAGCGAACCCAGTGATCCTGTCGACTATAAGCTCCCAGAAGTGACATCACACTCTCTCTCTCTCTCTCCTCTTACCCAGTCATCCCTCGGCTCTTCTACTGCTTTCATCTGCTGCTCTCAGTCGCTGTGGTAGTGTACAGCTCCGTAACACACACTGAATCTGCTGCTGTTGTTTTTGTGCGAGGAACCAGGAAACTACCGATGACCACTAGATGGTGCTGTGCCACTGAACAAGCCAGTGTAGTGATGCAGCAAATTGAGGAGTAGACACTTAAAGTAACAGACGACAAGTTAATGTTCAGTTAATGTTTATTTCGCTGCTCTAGTGCTAATTTATATTATAAAAGGATGATTCAACCTACTGCCAGATTTTTTTTTTTTTACACTTGGCATCCCTCTTTCTCAGGAAAGGTCCTCTGCTCCACAGGAAGTGATGCTTTTCAAGTTCACTGAAAAAACAAAGGCGTTTGTCTGTATAAGAGGCAGCAGTCAGGAGTGCCTTATGATTCAGACACCAAAGCAGTAACTGCTTATCATCAAAGGTGTCACCAAAATCAAGAACAATGAGAATCTTGCAGATGACTGGATGTTTTTTCCACACTAAGTGCTCTTAACATTATCTAGGAAATGTATTGACTCATTGCACTCTGGAGAGTATACCTTGATGGCATCCCCCGAGCAGCGTCTGCTCTCTCACTTTACGTCCAGACTCCAGATCTGTTTGCTGAGAGCAGGCTGCAGCATTTCCAGTCATTTTTGCCTCTCTGTCTACATTCCTTTCTCTTTCCGTCCTCTCCTGCAGTCTGTCATTGACTTCCTCGCACATTTTGCTGTGGATCTGACTTGACATTCAACTCGATCATTGTAACATTGTACGTTTGCCGCTGTAATTTGGACGTTGGCACAGCATGAATCAGAATCAGAAACATATGAAGGCACGGCAGTTCCTACATTCCTTTTGCATGTACCTTCTAATTAAAAAAAATCTTTTGGCGCTCACAATTTCAACAAAGACTTGATGGTGCCACTGAAGCGACTCAGTGGGCTCTGTCTGCCCGTCTGACCCTCTCTCATCAGGCGGAGGACAGACAGCAGAGATAAACAGCCTGATAGTCGAGGCTTGTCTTATTCCCCCTCTGTGTCTGTGCACTTACACACACACACACACACACACACACACATGTCTGATCCAATATCACATCACCTCTCTTGTGGCTCACCAAAATGTTGATCATAGTTGATTTATTCTTAGCTCATAACCACATGCTACTATCAGTCACAAAGTAATTGATGATTAGGGATTCACATTCTTGCAGGGTTAACTGACAACACACACACACACACACACGAGCACATACAAGTCCATTATGTCTGTTGTGTCTGTTCCATTACTGTAGTAAACCAAGATGGCAGCTCTAGACCACATGTCTGTGTGCGTGTGTGTGTGTGCCTTTGCCACTGTTATTCTGTGAGTTATTTCTGGTTTCAAAGCAAGGGATTATGTAAGAACTGATTCTTTTCCCTCCTTCTATTTTCCTTCTACTTCTCTATGTATGGCACACACCGCTGTCAGGGAGACAGTCAAGGATATTTCCACCCGATTTGTACCCTTGATTCTGTGTGTGCTTGTAGTGCATCTGTGCATTTGTGTGCCTGTGGGTGTGCATGTTTTTGTCTGTGTGCAGGGGCGACTTCAAAGCCTGGAGATGCAGGACGGTAAAGCGGGTTTATGCAGCACAGGATGTACATGAAGTGTGAGCCTGCTGCTTTAGGGGCTGCTGGAGGGTCACGTCTTCGGCAGGACGGACAGGTTTGTCCTCTCAGCTGTCCTGACTGACAGATTAGGAAACAAAGAAGGGAGGGGAGACAATGTCAGGAATGTCCAAGAAACAGAGAAGAGCACCTAACCTTCCAGCCCAGCCCAAAAACTCACTTTTTCTTGCCTCTCTCCCTCTTGCACCAATAGTGTTGAATCTGGGTCTCTCTCTCTCTCTCTCTCTCTCTCTCTCTCACTCCCCATTTTTTAATTAAAGCCTCTCTCTTGTAGTTCATGCAGTTCTTTTCTGCCCAGCTATGATAAATCACACAGGGCCTCTTTTTGTCTGCTCACCGATGTGTGACAGTTTGTGAGTGTTTGTGTGTGTGTCTGTCTTGTCCACCTCTTTATACGTGCTCAGAGTGATCAGCTGTGGTGCCTCTGCTTTTATCTGTCGGTGTTGTTCACGTGCCAGCAGTGAACAGTGGCGAGGCTTCATCAAAGTGGAGATAAAAAGGAAAAGCATCTCTGGTGCTTCCCTGTTCTCTCCCCTCCGTTGCCTTTTTCATTGTAGTTGAATGATCTGCCGCTTATTAGATTAGTCACGGTCCGTGTTTTGTCAAAGAACACATCTAATCTGCCCTAGATACTGCGTTATGTGTGTGTGTGTGTGTGTGTGTGTGTGTGTGTGTGCATGCGCATGTGTGTTTGTGTCGTGTGTAAAAAATTAAAGCTTAGATTCAGTTGCATAAGCTGTACATGAACAGCCTGAGAGGTACTTGTGTGACTGTGTGTGTGTGTGTGTGTGTGTGTGTCATAGGGATGAAAGCTTTCAGCCAAATGACTCATTACAGCCCGTCAGCCTGATGAGTATGTAATTGCACCCGCAGTGTTGGATCTGGGTTTAGTGTATTGATCGTCAGCGTTTGTCCCAGATATTTGGGTGAACAATAGTTCCTCTGTAGGTTCGGTCATGCGCTGTGCCGTCAGTGGCTATTTAAAACCCTAATTTGGCATTTATTGTCCCGTAGCAGTCACTTAGATACACGGTATATACATAGCCCTAGCTGAAAATAATATCTTGGCAACTTTTTTATCTGTTTTCTTCCTTGAATATCTTTTTATCCAGGGGAAAATTACGAAGCATTTGCGCTCTTGTGATTTCCACAATCACAATTACCCACACTCACTCCGGGGAGTTGCCAAGTAAACAAAGCATTTACAACTTCAAATTACCTTTAAAACTCATGGTGGGCCGACTAATTCTCTCAGGATTGCACCATTTTGAGAGGAAAAATGTCCTCAGCGGAGAAACCATGGTGTATAAAAGATGTAGTAAATCTTTGACTGGACTTTTAAGTGCCACAGTCAATAAAACTGATGAAATCCAGGCAGTTTCTACTGCATAAAACAGTAGAACTGCAAAGTGGTGGTCAACTGGAAGTGTATATGGTGTAGCAGTGGTGTACTTTTAGTATAGGCTGTATTGGAAGGCTATAATGATGGCATCAATTAAGAAATGTTATGATTTCAGCAACACAGGCTGCACCAAGAACATAATTTCAAATCCAGGCTCATCCCCACAGATGTCTTGTCAAATTTATTGTGTTTGCTAACTCATTTCCTCCCTTTCCCCCCCTCTCCTGCTTTCTTTCATCTCTTTCCTCTTTCTCACTCCCACAAGTCTGTCTGTCCTAGAGCCTCTCAAACAGGAAACATCCATTTCACCTCTCCTCACCCCCCCCCTCTCCTTCTCCCTCGCAATCAACACACCCTGAAAGAATCAGGGAGGGTTTGAGGCAAACTCTGAGTTAGCAAACATGCAGTAAGGGGAGGGAGGCAGGAGGAGGGAGGGAGCTGCTGTATGGTAAGCAGCTGATCGTGGCTGTGGTCCACCCAGACAGAGAGCACAGAGCACAGAGGGAGAGGGAGGGGAGCAGAGAGAGGGAGAGAGAGAGAGGAGTGACTACTGATGCTCCAGTAATCTGCACTGTGTGAGTCAGTGCTGTGGGCAGAAAAGCAGAAACAGAGGCAGCGGCAACGTGACACACGTTTCTCTCTCACAGCCGTCAACAATGCAGAAAAGCAGGATGGGAAACCTGAACGCAAGGAGGAAGTGAGCGAGCCGTCTAGAAAACAAGCAGGGAGGTCGTTAAAAAAAGTGGACCCATCTTCAGCAACAAAAGGGAACGAGATCCAGTGGCTCGCTGTTGCCAGGAGGGAGAGAGGCATGAGTACAGAGCAGTAGAGGCTGTGTGAAGCTGATTGACTCGTTGTTTCATCTGAGCCAGAGGACAGGCGGGGTTGAGCGGTACGACTGCAGAGTTGGAAGGAGGTTTTAAGGTCCGACGTGGAGTCAGTGGGAAGAGGCTGAGCAGGGATGTCCTGGTTGTCTCCAGTCCAGTGGGCTAAGTGGACCTGGTCAGCAGTGACCGGGGGGACAGGGGACGAGGGGCAGGCGGGGCAACAAGGAAACGAGGATGACGACGAGCACAAGTAAGCAGGCCAGGCCGCAGATGTGTCTGTGTGTGTGTTTTGTGTGTGTGTGTGTGTGAGAGAGAGAGAGAGAGAGAGCTGATGTGCAGGTGGGTATTGTGCACTGCAAAAACACTCATTTAGCCTCATATTCAGTGTTAAAGTCTTGTCAAGTGCCAATCAAGTGTCATTTTCCTGAATCTAATGGGCTGATCTGCCTTATTCTGATTTATGCTTATTCTCAGAGTAAACAATCAAACTGCATTTCAAACAACTGGGATTATCTCATTTTACTGGACAGATGGTTTTTCACTTTTAAGCAAAAGAAAACACACGAAACACAAGACTGAGTGACTTGTGACGGTCCAGTGTCGGTTTAAGACAGGGCAAGGCACAGAGCTGTCATGTGGATGCCTGTGTGTGCATCCACCACCTGTCAGTGTGTGACTCAGGGGAATATGCAGCTATTATACACACACACACACACACACACACACACTGATTGGTGTAGTGGTTTAATCTCAGATTCTTTCCTACTGTGTGGATCCCAGTGACTGGGCCGTGCTGTCATTGGCTAAAAACAGATCTTTAGTGAAATACAGACACTCAGACTTGAACAGCTATTGTGCTGGCCTGTACCCCGTCTGTTTTGTATGCAACAGGCCCATTTCCCTCAGAGAGAGCCAGCACTGTGGAGGATCCGACTGACTGTCTAGGTTTGTGTGTGTGTGTGTGTGTTGTGTGAGAGAGAGAGAGAGAGAGAGAGAGCGATGGAAGAGTGAGGCTGTTTGGCAGTTGGGGAACTGTTGCAGAAGGCGGGGGGAAGGGAAGAGAGCCACTGTTTCTTTTGCTTTGGGATTTTTTTCTGACTGTTTCTAGTTCCTAAGTAACCATCCAAGACCGCAGCACATGGGTGAACCCTGGGACGTGACTCTGTGTGGATTTGCTGTGTCTCTGTGTGTGTGTGTGTGTTGGATGGATATGAAGAGAAGGATTAACTCTGGTTTTGTTGTATAGAATGCTGTGTGTGCGTGTGTGTGCGTGTGTGTGTGTGCGCGTGTGCTGCTATCAGAGGGAGCGAAAGGGTTGCTTGTGTGTTTGGACTGTCAGCTTTGTTCCTTTGAGATGTTTTTCATTAGCCTGTGGACGTTTTGATGTGCACTCAAGCGGCTGGGAACGGGTACACACACACACACCCACCCACACCCACATAAACACTCTCTCTCTCTCCCTCTCCCTCTCTCCCTCTCCCTCTCGCCTTTTCACTCCCCACAGTTGGGAAATAAATTTGGGCTGGGTGTCTAGGCAGCTGAGACAGCAGACCAAAAGACTGTGTGTGTGTGTGTGTGTGTGTGTGTGTGTGAATGAGCTTACTGGGACACACTGTGTCCTTAGTTGTGGCAGCAAAGGATGCAGGTGGCCTTGCGGGGCCCAGGCTTCACTTCCTCTCCTCTCTCTTCCTGCGACTTCCCTTAAAATAAAAGCCTGTTCAGTTTGAACTTCTTTGAGCTCTATTGTTTTCATGTCACTTGAAGAAAAACAGGAATGTGAGAAGATGTTGGTGAAGATGTGATATTGATATTTGTAAACCAATTCTTACTGTTCACTTGTTGAAAAGACGGAGGCATATTAAAACTTTATTAAAACTATTATTTTCGTGTTTGTAGTGTCTACAGTATCAATATTCCAGTGCCCCTCCAATCTTTAAGACGTCAGGCTGTAATTTTCCAAGCATCTAGTTGCCTTAAGATACAGAAAACTTCAAAAGCAGCCCATAATTTGTTTTATGACATGCTAGAAAATCAGTTTATGAGAATAGGTGTCACAGTTTTAGAGATTTCAGTTCATTTTCCTCAATTTCAGCACATTTCCATTTCCAAACTAGATATTTCATTTGTTCCAGATGTCGTGCCAGATGCCCAAGTCAAGTGCTGCCATGCAGTTTTAATCTCTCTCTCTCTCTCTCTCTTTCTGCGTAGTTCGGACTCGGAGGGGAACTATGAGACTCCAGAAGCAGAGTCTCCAGGAGTTGTGAAGCTGCTGACCCAACTGGACAACTCCAGCCATGCAGGTGAGACTGTAAACCCACCTGGCCAGTGGAGTGCTGAGTGCTCTGACTGTATGACCCCCTCCATGTTCGACCAGCCATGCAGTTTCAAGCAACCCTGCAGAACGACCCAGATCCAGATCAGGAGAGAGAGCTGGGTCCGGCTCTGCTGTGTTTTGTGGGAGAGATCTGATCTTAAAGGAAAGGCTCGGTATTTTTCAACCTAATCTTACAGTGTTGATACACATCATTTATAACCGCACCCCAGTACTAGGTTTAGTTACAAGAAACTTTCAGCTCTGTTGTAGCTTCTTGCCAGCCCTCAGCTCAATCCAACAGGGCAGTCATTATGGCCTCAAAAATCATTATTAATGTCCTTTTTAAAAAAAAAAAAAAAAAACAACAACAACAGGAAGCTCACAGCACAGACAAATACACCCTGAAATGGTACACCCAAAATGGTTGCAAATTGCACTTTTTTACAACTTTTGTTTAGCATTTATGATAATACAGGCTTCATGCATGTCCACACAGTTGTGCTGCGAAGTCAGCCAATGGTGCGTTCACTTGAACTCTGACCTCTTTCTTGTAAATTTCAACAACATAGCATTCATGGTGTCAGCTTGGGAAAAACTGATGCTCTTTTCATTCCCTGTGGAGGAAATGTTCCTTCTTGTGAAATGTGAGCACTCATTTATCCCAAGTTGTGAAAGCCATGTGGTAAACATAAACAAACAAGATGGTGGTTGATTGGCAGTCTTTTCCTTACAGCAGCTGTACCGTAAGTGCTTGTGTTTCTCATAATTCAACATCAAGGCAGCGTTACCTGTGATCCCCTCTGCATCCACTCACAAAAAGGATTGTTGCTGCAGGGATTTCACTGGATGCGCTTGTTTTCTTTCACTTTCCTGAAGAGGATACCCATGTTGAAAGTGATTGCTCCTCAGCCTTTCACTCATCTTGCCATTGGGATAAAGCATGATAAAGATTAGGCTGTGTTTCCCTTTGTGCCATAAAGTAGAGTAGATTTCCTGAAAATGGACTGCAGCATAGAGGCTGGTAGAGGCTGCCCATTTCTTTTGTTTATGATAACTCTGGTCATGTGTCAGTATTAACGTCATAATGATTTCTTTTTTTTTTTTTTAAATGGGAAAATGCTAAGCGCTGTTGCTCCATGTGAAACATGTTGGCCCCATGTTGCACCTAAGATGTCGGCAGGCCTGCTTTTGATGATGTTGTATAAGATTACACAGCAACTTAACCACCCACAGCACGCTCCCAGGGCTCAGTGTGAATCGCCTCCTACCCAGGATGGACTTAGATCACACTGCATACTTTAACATTCCTGAGCTGCGTGCATGAAAGCTGGATTAGAAATGTAAATGAGCTCTCCTCCGTTCGGGACAGACTTGTATATCAGCAGTGAGGTATCTCTCAGAACCTGCACCCCCAGACATACATATTTTTTCTCCTTTCTCCCCCTAATAACAGCCACTGCTGTCCCAACCTCGCCCCCCTCCTGATGTCCTGGTTTCACCTACACAGACATGAGATGAGGCCGTCAGTGTTGCCATGGTGATGGATAAGCCAGAGTGCCTCTCCTGTGCTGGCACAAACACCATAATAACACTGATGTCTGCAACTCTGCTTCCGTTTCCATTAGTTTGCTCTGCAGAAGTGGAGATGAAAATTTGATTTGTGTGTGTATCAGAATGACAAGATTAAGGATTAGATTGGTCTGCGTGTTTTTGAATGGCAGGGCTGGATGACCTCAGGCATGTTTTGACCAGATCACAGGCTGTGGGACACCGTGCCAGGTGGTAACAGAGAGATTAATCTGTTGACTGTGGCATCAATGGTTTCCCTTTCATGTTAACGCAGACACGTGGTCTGCACAGAATCTGGGTTACTTTCATAAATAAAACATCGTCTCCATGAAGAAACTAATAGACTGGATGGCTATAATTAGACTTAAACTGCTCAGGGGGGGGTTCACTGTCTGTTCAAGGCAGCAACCCCATGTCAGGATCTGGCGGTATCTGCTGCTGAACCTGGACTAATCACGTTCATCACACCTTAGACACCAGCGCCTCTACCTAGCTGTCACCCGCTGTCCCTCACTTCTCCCTCTGCCTTCTCTTCCTCTTTGACTTTGAGCTGCAAAAAACTGTAACGGTCTGATGGTGTTTTCATTGCTAGAGCATGAGGCGGTGTGTGTTCTGCTGCAAGGCTGGGTGTGGTTCCTCTGCATCGATTCCCTGTCTCCAAAGGGTGTGTGTGTGTGTGTGTGTGTGTGTGTGTGTGTTCATACACCCTTTTTTACTCAACAGATGTTTACCTAAACTTAAATGACTTAAGTGGATGATGTAATGACTAACATTGGCCTTTTGCAATGACAAAACTGTGTGAGAAGCCGTGAACCGCCCCATCTGAAACCACAATAACTTCATTTAGTGTGTGTGTGTGTGTGTGTGTGTGTG
Source organism: Myripristis jacobus (assembly GCA_900302555.1). Lineage (NCBI taxonomy): Eukaryota > Metazoa > Chordata > Actinopteri > Holocentriformes > Holocentridae > Myripristis > Myripristis jacobus. The sequence continues at coordinate 2,218 of OMLB01044788.1, read as the reverse complement.
CATGTTGATAGAAGAAAGAAAGAAAGAAAGAAGGAGAGAAAGAACAAATTAATTGAGTTGGAGAGAGAGCACAGAGGGTCTTTCAGTTTTGTTATTGTCTGTAGCTCCGTGTTCCTGGGTTTAGGGTGTGTGGGTGTGTTTTTCAGCACTGGAAGGTCCTGTGTGACTCACCGGGGGCCAGCCTGCTGCTGTGATCGTCAGCTCACTGCTAACGGCATGTTGAGCACACAGGATGTGAGGAGCTATTCTCAGTGCTCCGATAGGAAGCCAGAAGCCATTTTAAGTGTTCTAACAGGAAAGGAAAGGCCATTACATCGAGGTTAAATCCCTGAATGAAAGCTGAAATCATCAGCTAGCTGCAGGTTGGGGGTTTTAGGTTTTACTGTTGGAAGCAGAGAAATCACCCAGTCCCCACCCCCTCCTCTTCTCACAGGTCTTCCTGGACATGATGGGGCGCTGACACGACATCCCTTCCTGGACAAGAACTCCAACCAGGATGTCGGTCCTGTCTCGCCCCAAGATGTTGATACCCTGAACAACCTCACTGGCTCCTCCCCGAACAACAACAGCTTTGATTTGGACCAGAACCTCAATCTGACCCTGAGCACCAAGCCCGGTCCAGGAGGGGGGCTCGCTGCGTCCCCCCCGCTGTCCCAGCCTCAACCCCTCCGGCCCCCAACGCTGAGTGTCCCGTCCCCGCTCAACAGGCCCGACCCGGCGGAGGTGGATGATGAGGCTCAGATGACATCAGACTCCAGCCCCGACTCAAACCTGAACGCCAACCATGACCTGTGTGTGGACCCCGACCTGCTCAACGGCAACATGAACTGCGACCCCCTCCTGTCGGACACACAGCTCACCTGTAACCTGGACGGACAGTCGCCTAGGAAACCCGGCGGCACCATCATCACGTGAGTAGCACATCAGAGGTGCACACACACACTTTCATTAAAGCCAGTCCTCTTTAACCATCAGTCATAGTCATCCTCTTTCCAGTCAGTGGCACCATTTACATGCAGGCTGCAGCCGCATTAACCTGACCCACAGTTTGGAAACTAACTCTGCTTTCTCTCTTTCCTTTATTGCACGCTGTGGTGCGCAATAAATCTCTTAGCAGTATGAACATGCAGTAGTATTGCTGTTGTATGAAAATGTAGTCAGCATGGAAGTAACAATATACAGTATATACCAACATATATCCAATATTCTCAGTGTATTTCTGCTCCCTCTGTCAGTCATACAGCCCTATCAGCGTTATTATAGTTTTACAAATATCACTGCCTTTAGTTTTTTGTTTTGTTTTAGAATTTACGTTCCATTTCAGTCTTTGTGTTAATTCACAGGAGGATTTTGATGATTGTTTTTCTTTACTCTATCAATTTAGTTTTACTTAACATCATTTTTGTGTTTCTCCTCCGTAGGGTTTCCAGTTTCACTATAGGCCATGATAAAATACCCTAAAGTCAGTGGCAGCATCTTAAATTTTAATCATTCCCGTAACCTTTTGATTAGTGCATTTTTAAATAGCCAGCTGCACTGCACCAACCAGTCAGGTCTCCTTAACGCCGTTGTGATGCTCTTTCATGCACAGTGAACACTTGGTTTGTATAAATATGGCTGTGCTCCTTTAAACCTGCAGTGGGGAATTAAATTTCTGTGTGCACAAGGTGTATCACAGCCACAGCGCTAATCATACATAATGCCTGTGTTATGCTTGTGTAGTGTAGTTCAATTGTTATCGTATTGCAGTGTATTATTGTCTTAATGCAAACAATTCAGTGCTGATAATTTAAGTTGTAATTTTCATGTATTTACAATCCCAGCTCTAATACCCAGATGGAGTGTACATACTGACATATGGTTATCCCTTGATAGCAATAATTAATTTAAGTTGATGTGGCTCTCTTCCTCTCCCCACACTGGAAGATTTTAATTTGAATTTCATTTCATTTTTATCACTATCACATTTATTTTTCACCTTACTCAAATGTTCTTGCCTGCACAGATTTAGTCGTAGTTTTTAATTTAGTAAACTATAATAACCCTGCCCCTCACTCTTCTGTTTAACCTAACTCCTGTCCCGTCCCGTCCCGTCCTCTCCTGTGTCTTCCCTGATCCTCTTCCTCCCCCACCTGTCATTCTGTGTCCCCCTCCTCTCTCTGTGTGGCATCAGGACTGCTGAGCAAGTCCATTTCCTCTGTGTTCTGTTGTAAGTACT
>OMLB01044781.1:22277-38330 GCA_900302555.1 Myripristis jacobus | reverse complement strand
GCTGCAGCAGATGACCTGGCCTCCACAGTCACCGGACCTGAACCCAATCCAGATGGTTTGGGGTGAGCTGGACCGCAGAGTGAAGGCAAAGGGGCCAACAAGTGCTAAACACCTCTGGGAACTCCTTCAAGACTGTTGGAAAACCATTTCAGGTGACTACCTCTTGAAGCTCATCGAGAGAATGCCAAGAGTGTGCAAAGCAGTAATCAGAGCAAAGGGTGGCTATTTTGAAGAAACTAGAATATAAAACATGTTTTCAGTTATTTATTTTTTTGTTAAGTACATAACTCCACATGTGTTCATTCATAGTTTAGATGCCTTCAGTGAGAATCTACAATGTAAATAGTCATGAAAATAAAGAAAACGCATTGAATGAGAAGTTGTGTCCAAACTTTTGGCCTGTACTGTATATATATATATATTCTTTCTGTTATATCTGCTTGGAAATGCAGTTAAATGTCTGGTTTGCATTCCCATGCATATTGCTAAGATCACCACAGCCAGTACAGCATAAACCACTGACAACATAATTATGTCTGCTGTATAGACAGTAAAGCATTCACCAAACACACACCAGAGCAGGGAGGTATTACTATATAAAAAAAATAATAATAATAATTACTTCAGTAATAATGGCACAACATGCTCATGAATCTGCATTTTTAACACAATAGATCTTAGTTTTGTTCCGTTAACTATTACAGAGTTTTATCATACATTATGTTTTATCTTTTGTTAGTGTCCCATGCCCTTGATACTGCTACTGTCCTCCCATACAAAAATGTGATATATGTATATATATGAGGGATTTCCATATATAACATATGTGTCCATATTAAATACCAATAACATACTTGAATTTGGCACATTTTCATATACGGACATATATGTCTAACATATATTACAAATAAACCCGTCCTCCCCATTGTATTGATATATGGTATGTCCATATATAAGTGACACATACAGTATGTCCAGCTTATATGAGCTACACATATATCAACATAAGCAGTGGGGTGTATGTACAGGATGATACATGTAGTGCATATGGCAACATTTTCCTAATATAGTTGAATATATTTTACATATATTAGATTTACGTACGAGTGCAGTTGGAATTGTTATTAACAAGTGTGGGTACTCCACCGCTGTTGCCCCACTGGCTTGGTGCATGTTGGGGGAATGCAAGTAGTTGGAGAACGGGATTTGTACATTTTGGCCTAAGGGTGGCAATAGAGGAAAGGTCATGAAGTCACCAAAATTGACAGGGTTCATCCTCTGTGTTACTTTACAAATTTCATGGAAATCCACCCAATATATCCACCCAATATATTTTAGAGATATTAAATGTTACATTTTAACCTGAGGGCGGTGCTAATGGAAAAGTCATAAAGTTAGTAAAATAAAGAGGGCTCATCCTCTGGGGAACATAAACAGGCTCACCGAATTCCGTGATAATTCGCCCATGGATTATGAGATATCAAATTCAATATCTCAGCTTAAGAGTGGCACTAAGGAAAAGGTGTTGGTGACACCAAATTGGTAAGGTTCCCTGGGGACATTACTCGAGAAAATGTTACACGTTCACCACAATAAAAAGGATTCTTCCTTCAGAGAGTATGGATGCACTTAAATATCACAGCAATCCAATAATTATTTTTTGTGTTAGTTTATGTGTAAAGCAGACTTTTTGGCCCGAGGTGGTACTAAAGGAAAGGTCACAGGATCCCCAAAACTGTCATGGTTCATCCTCTAGGGAGCATGAGTCTTCTAACCAAAGTCTACGGTAATCCCAATAGATTTTTTATATATTGTGCACAAGCCAAATTTGCTAGAAGCAAGGAGATGAAGTAATCAAAATTGACTGGGCTAATCCTCTGGGGTCCATGAATAAGCTCACCAAATTACATGGCAATCCACCCAAAAGATGTCAAGATATGTTTCCTTGGAGTGCAGTTGTGAATGAATGGATGGAGGAAGGGACAAACACAACCATCTTTAGGCCCCACCTGCCAGCAGGGCAAAACCTAAACAAATGAAAAAAAAGTCTTGGACTCTTTACTTTTTAAGGGGAAGAACCAGATGAACCAGAGGAAACTGAGGACACCACTGCAAAGGATTCCAGACATACAGGACAAGGCTTGGAAGATGAGGAGACTGGTAAGATACTACTTATTACATCCTGTATTAACTGCATGGAGGAGGCAAATCTCACAGCTATGAAACAGGGTCAATATTGAGATAGGAAGCATTTCTAAAAATATTACATTAAAAAAAACTGTACTTGAACACTTAATCAACCAGTGTGTTCCTTTTCAGAATGAAATAGTAGTCCCAGCACACAGGAGGGTATTTTGAGCAGCGGATGCTGCCCAGCCTATTTGTTGCATAGGCCTAATGTGCTTTTCTTTTTCAAGTTTTGCACTCAGGCGCCCATAAATGGCACACAGTTCAAATGTATTCATTCATATGCATACACAAACTGCATACGTCAAAGAAATGAGAGAGAGTTAGAGAGAGAGAGATAGAGAAAGAGAGAAAGAGAGAGAGATCAACACAAGACCTACACAGTATGATCACAGAAAACTACGCTTCAAGTATTTTGCTAAGGTCCATTCAACCAGTAAGACAAACCTGTAAGAAATAATCAGTGTTATTTATAAATGTAGGCTCAACAGTAGAAATGAAGGTGGCACCCAACAACAGGCACTTATACAAGGTTTCAAAGATTATATAACAAATAAACTGCCAAATACTAGACAGAGAGCGAGAGAGAGACAGACAGAGAGAGAGAGAGAGAGAGAGAGAGAGAGAGAGAGAGAGAGATTAAAGGTCAGCACCCTACAAGGAAGGCATTCTAATTTTTTTCATTTCCTCCTGTGGATTGTCTTTACTAATCCCAATGGTGCCATATTAAAAATAGCAGCTATTAAAAATAGCAGACACTGAATGAAATGAATAGCTTCACTCCATACAAGACACATGCACACACAACTGCATGTCCATGTGACGTGCACTGCCTCTTTTCACATCGATAGCCTAAATAAGACATTGCCGCTGGGTACTCAGTTTTTGTAGCCATCCAATAGGTTTCTCAACAATACCACATCACTAATACAGACGGTCTAAACTCAAAACAGGCTTGTTGTAAACACGCAACATCTTAAAACAGCAAGTGTATTGCACATCCGCATGTGAAATATTACTGTAACAATGAACCAAATAATAAAGAAACATCTTACCTGGTATTTGAAGACCACAACCCTGATAGTAGAGCCAGTCTTTAGGCAGTGAAGGGGAGAGTGATGGTGCTCAGAGGAGACGACGGACACTGGCTGATACAGTAAAAGTGGTAATAACTTTTGAGCATCATCTTGGGCTGACTTGTGGTCCTGCGTCCTGCGGAGGTCACACAGCAATATTCAGGGAGATGTGCGGCAACCTCATTCAACTTGTGTTGAAAGTGTGGGTTATCTGTACTGATAGCAATATTCACTCTTAAGGCAGCAACTTCCATTACTTCCTGTCAAATCAGCAATCAAGCTCAGATGTCACAGTAGGCTACAAGGCCCGATAGACCTCGGTGTGCTAGCCGGGTGGAGTTTCGCTGGTTCATGGAGGAAGGGGTGTTTCAAGATTGGTTATGGTTGCAGAAACGGCCACTGTGATGCAGAGCTCCTGGGCCAATCCGTCATCTCTCTCTGAAGTGACCCCTCTCCTCTCTGTCTCGAATTTTCATCTAGCAAAATTTATGTTGGGTTGACACGGGCCATCTGTGCGGATGCTGGGGTCGCTGGATGGGACGCTACGCTTCTGTTCCAGCTGCTATGGCTCCAGGTTGCTTTTTTTCCAAGGATGGCAAAGTTATTTTTTTGTACTTTGAGAGGTCATTTTGCCTTATTGGTTAAGGTTAGGTTTGGGCATAGGTGGGTTATGGCTAAGATTAGGGAAAGACTGTAGGGAATTAAATTAATTAAATTAGGTCATGCCTTCGCCATCCTGGGGGGAAAAAAAATCGCCTCTGGTTCCTGACTAGTTGTGTACAATTATTTGTGGCGGTGGAGCATGTAGTGCTAACTTCACTGTTACTGGACAACTGGAGCTCGTTTGTTGCCGTCTCTTTGGTCAGCACTAGCAGAACCTTCGTTGTCTGATTACCTTTTTTTTTTTTTTTTAAATCTCTCCGAAAAATATCTGAAATATGATTTTGCGCCAGTGCATTCTGATAGTTGTATGATAAACAACAACCGCCCCAACTCCCATGATGCCACAAGAATATATCTGAATATATATTATGCTTAAACTTTTAAAGTAAATTTAAATATAAATTGTTATATCAAATATATTCTCCAAAGAAAAATTGTTGCTTTTAAGTAATGTAATTGCTTTCTTTATGCTAAGTAAAAATAATAATTTGCATTTTCACTGTGGTCCTCTCTCCTGCTACTAAGGCCGGTCACTGTCTGAGGCAGGGAAGTTGGGCTTTCCCACTCCGTGACTGTTTGTGTCACAGAGTGTGACACAAACAGTCACACTCTGTGCTTTGGCCTCTGGCTGTAAAACCCAGCTTGTGTATTACAGCCAGGTCAGACAGTGCCACTTTAATTTTAAGGTGAAGAGACAGATCCCAATGATCCATATGAGACTGAGGGCTCCTCTGAGTTTGCTGAGCGGAAGAGGCATGCAAACACAGGCTCACAGCTACACAATACAGTGATTGGTGAAGGATGATATGACTGTTGTGCAATGACTGCAAGGAGACGATAAAGCTGGCAGGTTGTCGCTGTCCAATGAAATCCACGTGTCTCTAATTTGGATTATCATAGAGGATTTATCTCTTCCTCTGGCCTGTGGGTTCAGGAAGTTCTATAACCCTTGTTGTGTTTATGATTTTTTTTTAAACTAGTTACATAAACTGAAGCATGTGCATACCATAAAGCTAAAAAACAGGCCTTTTCCTTAGTTTAATTCTCCTGAGAGATGGTTTTCACGGGACAGCAGCAAAGTGTGGGATACTGAAAATAGCACCCATATTGTCCAATTTATTTTATTGGGAATGAATAGCTAGCAGCCCCACCAATGTATGGATATACCCTTGTTTACATTGTGATTTGTTAAAGCGGGGAAGCAGGAACCTGGAACTGACCATATCATGTAAATTAAATCTTATCTGCACTGGCAAAGTTGGATTATTTATTATCGCCATTTCTAAAAAAACTAAGTGCAAGCCTCTGCATTGCAGAAAAAAAATGCAATGCACTGACTGAGTATATGTCCTATTTGAGCTGTTATAGCCTCTCATAAACCATACAGTAAACCTCTGACATTAGCTGTACCAGGAATCCATAGTCACCACCTGTCCTCAGGCTTTTGTCCAACCCTCACTTAGATGCCAACCAGTAAGAATACTTCTAAAGACCACACAGAAGAACAGACGCAACATCTAGACTGTTTTACTTTTGCTTGTGCATACTGTACATTATAAATATAGCATGACGTTTTCTAAATGTGAGCAATTAAGAGGGAGCACCATCGATACTGAAGGCAGACAGGGGCAGATAAAGCATGATCAAAGCATAAACAGATCAATTATGAACAAGCTCAATGTTTAAGTATCTATCTATTTATTTAATTATTAAGGTTGTATTATATGCCAGCTGGAAAAATATACCGGTGGACTGTAAAACAATAAAATTGAGCTCATGCATTCATGAGGGAAAACTGATACAACAAACATAATGCAGGAAGAGAAGAAAATCAATTAAAGTGAAATATAACATATACAGAGCAAATTAAGTAAAACAACAAAACCATTTTTAATCCTTTTTCCAACAGAAGCGGTGTTCATTTAAAATAGGATTGCAGAGCCATATATTTTCAATTCAGACTGGCAAATACTCACCAGTTCTTAAGAAAATGAATCTATGTGTCTGTGGTAATGATGAATAACATTATCTTTGAAATGTATTTATTGGATGTACATATTTGGCTGTCTTTTCTGTTTGGCTAACCCTCAGAAACAGCATGCCCACTCGTTGTTTATGTCGTTGTCTGTGATAACCTGTATGTGTCATTTTTGAAAAGTTCAAGCAGGAATATTTTAATATAATGGCCGTATCACAGATTCAAATGAAGGAAGATTTTACAATGGGAATGAAGACTCTGTCAGATCTGCCAAGCATTCAAGACGCACAAAGCAAGGTCAAGACATTCAAGGTGGAGTGGCTGGTAAGAGACCGCATGTAGAAGACACATCTGTTCTCAATACCTAGTAGTACAGACCCCTACTGACTCTGGAACAGACCTCATCTACGTTACTTGCCCATATATTTGTGATGGACAAGATTATCACACGTGTTTTTGTTCTTTTAACACTCGTATGCTTATTTGTTATATGGTGTCTTTGTCACTGTTTGTGTCATCTCTGTTGGTACCTTTGTTTAGTGCAGCAGTTGAAATGCTGATTTAGTGCTTATCCAGCTCGTACTCTTCCTCTAACTGATACACTCAAGTACAGCTGTATCGATTTATGGCCATACCACAGATCCTAATGAGCTAAGTGACTCTGCTGGGAATGCAGACTTTGCTGGGTCTGCCAAGCCAAAGGGCAGAGGGCAAGGCCAACAAACACGAGGTCGCATGTCTGGTAAGAAGCCACATGCACAGTGTTGACTGCATGTACTGTGGTTGATGGTCAAGGATAGTTATACCTGTTTCAGGTATACTATACCATGCTGGCGGAAAAAAAAACAGTTAATTTGCTACCATGCAAATTAATTTCTACTGAATATTTACTGAAATCCATCACTACTTCACAGCCATTTTCACTGCCAACATCTTCCTTAGCTTACACACACATTTTATAATGGTTATGGTTACTTGAAGTGACAACGCAATGCAATACTGCAGTAGTAACGGACTCCCGCATTTGAATGACTGAATTTCATGTGGAATGCTATGGATTTGTTGCGATCAGCATGTTCACAGCAAGAGAGGAGAAACCTGTGATTACATGTGGTTGACAGGCAGTGATGCCTCCTGGCAGAGAGCTCACATGATTGGCATTAAAAGGCAATAAGGATGCTTCCTTGCAACGAAGCTCACCTGACTGGTTGAGGCCTAACATAAGCTGTGAGATTTTTGAAAGTTTGAATACAGCAGCAGGGGCTATCACAGAGGCTAGATTTTCTTTAACACCATTTGAATTACTGAGAGCTGACTGGGTGGTGCCACATTTTCACCAAATAATACAAAAGAAATTTAGCTTAAACATATGAGAAGGCGGCTCAGTGCAACTTTAGACTCTTCTCCTCCCCCTCTCATACCTAACTCATGTGCCTATTAACAATTACACAATAATTCAGGCCTCTGTGTAAACAAATCACTTGTGGTAGAACATATACACACTATCCACACATAAGAACTAAGCTGTTATTTGCTTGTTTCTTTGGCTTGAAAAGGTTGGTTAAATTCTCTTCATTGTTGCAACTTTTGAATTAGAATCGCTTGTGTAGTTGCATGTCATGCTGTCAGGCAGAGAGTTCATGGCTTGCTCTTGGCAAGACTGATCCCAAGAGAAATCCTTGCTGTCGTGCTGTCATGTGGCACTGTTGTTTATCTTTGTGATGGCTTGCAAATGTCACTTGGAAAAGCTCAAGCAGGAGTATTTTAATGTAATGGCCATACCACAGATTCAAATGAAAGAAGATATTCTGATGGGAATAAAGACTTCACTGGATCTGCCAAGCGTGCACGATGTACAAAGCAAGGTCAAGACACTCAAGTTGGAGTGACTGGTAAGAAACCACATGTAGAAGACATGCCCATTCTCCAAACACAATAGTAGGCCAACAAGAGTGTGTTGTTATTTTGTTAACATTTGTTACATGTTCTCTTTTGATAGTGTTCCTGTTGTCATTGTTGGTAGCTGGTAGCTGTGCAAAGTGCAGCAGCAGAAATGTTGATATAGAGCTTAAATCTCACACTGAAACATTCAGACAAGATCATATCGATTTCATGGCCACAATACAGATCCTAATGAACTGAGTGACTTTGATGAGAATGAAGACTCTACTCGGTCTGCCAAGCCTTCAAGGAGCAGACGGCAAGGCGAGCGATTGCAAGGTGGCATGTCTGGTAAGAAACCACATGCACAGTGTTGACTGCATGGAGGAGCTGCACTGTAGTTGACTGGCAAGGATAGTTCTACCAGGTAGTTTCAGGTAGACTGCACCATGCTGGCACCAGATTACCCACTCTTAGAGCAGCCTCTACTGCTGTGAATTGTCCATGTCTGTACTATGGACAAGTTTAACAACCACGTGTGATTTTCTTTGTTTCCTTGACTTGTTTTCAGGCACATAAATATATGACTAGTTTGTTATTTAGAATTCATGTTGTCTGCGACAGCTTTGTAGACTAACAGAAGTGCGGATAGTTAAAACGTTCTGTCCATAATACAGATCCAAATGAAGTAAATGATCTGATTGAATGGGCACATTCATAGAAGGTCAGCATCTTGACTATCTCAATTTTTTCTTTGGCTCGTAAAATAGAGTTGAAAATGATTGTTAAATTCTCTCCTTTGGTGGAAGAGTTGTTTCACGTGTTCACTGTTAAATTTGCACGATTTAAAATGGTCTAGCTGGTTGGCATTGCTGGCGTAGCTGTATGGCATGCTATTAGGAGCAGAGCATGAGGCTTGGTCTGGGCAAAACTCACACCCAGAGAAATCTCTAGTCGTTAGCATCACGCCACTTGTAGCACTTCTTTATTTCTGTGATAGCCTGTAAATGTCACTTTGAAAAGTTCAAGCAGGAGTGTTTTAATGTAATGGCCATACCACAGATTCAAATGAAGGAAGATATTCTGATGGCAGTGAGGACTTCATTGGATCTGCCAAACATTCAAGGCCACTTCCAAGACCAATAAAGCAAGGTCAAGACACTCAAGGTGGAGTGATTGGTAAGGGAACACATGTAGAAGAAATGTCTATTCTCAATACCCAGTAGTATGAAGCTCATTCTGACTCTGAAACAGATAATATCTCTGTTACGATTACCACATATCAAAGTGTGTTTTTGTTCTATTAACATCCTCATGATTATTTGTTATGCGTTGTCTTAGTTACTGTTCCTGTTATCTCTGTTGGGACCTGTGTAAACGTCAGCAGCTGAAATATGGCTTTAGAGCTAAGCTAGCTTAAAACTCATTCTGAAATATTCAGCCAACACTATATTGATTTCTTGGCCATACTTCAGATCCAAATGAACTGAGTGACTTTGATAAGAATGGAGACTCAACTGGGTGTGCCAAGCCTTCAAGGCAGAGAAGGCAAGGCCAACAAATGAAAGGTGGCATGTCGGGTAAGAAACCACCATCAGTATTGACTGCATGGAGGAGATGTACTGTGTTGTTGTCAAGAGTAGTCATACCTGTTTAAGGCATAGTATGCTGGCAGACATTAAATCCATTACGCTCTGTCAAATAGTCGCTATTGCTGTGAATTGTCCATGTCTATAATATGGACAAGGTTAACAACTGCGTGTGATTTCCTGTTTCCCTGTCTTTTTCAGGCAACATCAATATATGACTAGTTTGTCATATGGGATTCATGTTGTCTGTGACAGTGTTGTAGTCTACTAATAGACAATCAGTACAATAGTTTTACATTTGTTTCAATACTACAGATCAAAGTGAAATATAAGATTTAGGTGCACAAAGCATGGTCCACATCTGACGGGTATTCCAAAAGGCAGGTTTAACAAAACCCTAAACCAAAAACCCCGAACTCAGGGTTGGTTAAACCAGGCCTGGCTTCATCAGGGTTAGTGTTTGCAGAACAGCTGATTACAGTGAGTTCAATTAACTGCAGATAAAAGGATAAACCATGGCAGCCAACAAGGAAGTCAGAGCATCATATTCCACAGCTGTTGAATCAGAAGTTTTAATTCAATTCTATGCAGAATATTAGCATAGGCTATCCTAAGAAAAAAGTAAAATGCCAGTAAGCTGCAAAAAAAAAAAAAGCATGAAAAATGCTTTCAAAGTGAGTGCAGAAGTTTCAACAATTTAACACAAGATTTGTTTCAAACATTGATATTTTAATCATCCTTGTCCATTGAAATTCAACTGGCAAAAAAAAAACAAAAAAACCTTAGCAGCACTTTGAAATGCAGTAGCATAGCTGAAGCAGGTTAGATATTTTGATACAGGGTGATTCAGTGTGACTGTGGTGGTTAAAGTGGTTAAACTGATTACTGTGACTGCAAATAACAATATGGATTTAAATGTGGACTGACTGCCAAAAAATGCTACACCATGTCACTGACAGCTATCTCCCAAGTAAAATGATGCAGTCTGACAGATTTTCTGAGCAAGAGCAGGTTAGCTTCAGAGGGTAAGTTATCATGGTAACTGACCTACAGTTCAAATGATCTCACTTCTTGGAACAGAAAGTCCCTAGATTCCCTTAACCCTGGGTGAAAAAATCCGGTTTTGTCAGTAAACCCACTTTCTGGAATAGCCCCGTAGAATGTCTCTATTTTTCATTAGTTTGTATAAGAGAGTTAAAAATAATGTTTAAATTCTCTCCACTGGTGGAAAAGCTATGCTTCATCTGTTTCAAGCATGCACTATTAAAGTAGTGTGATTTAAAGTGCCAAGGCTAGATTGCATAGTTAGCACATCTTCATGTGATTCTGTCAGGCATGGAGCTCATGTCTTGGTCTAGGTGATACTCACCCCAAGAGAAATCTCTAGATCTTGTTGTCATGCCACCTGCAGAAACTGTTTATCTCGGTGATAGCCTTTAAATGTCACTTTGAAAATCTTACACAGCAGAAGTGTAATGTAATGACTATACCACAGATTCAAATGAAGGAGGATATTCAGAGGGGAATGAGGAATCCATTGGATCTGCCAAGCATTCAATGAGCAAAAAGCAAGGTCAAGAAACTCACTCTGGAGTGACTGGTAAGAGACCACATTTACAAGCCATGGCTGGTGTTACCCGGTAGTATGAAACATACGAGTGACTCTAGAACAGAGCACATCTCTGCCACTTGTCCATTTCTTTATGATGGGCAATATTACCACATTTAAAGAAGTTTAATGACTATACCACAGATTCAAATGAAGGAGGATATTCAAATGGGAATGAGGAATCCATTGGATCTGCCAAGCATTCAATACGCAAAAAGCAAGGTCGAGAAACTCACTCTGGAGTGACTGGTAAGAGACCAAATGTAAAAGCCATGTCTGGTATAACTCAGTAGAATGAAACACACTAGTGACTCTGGAACAGAGCACATCTCCGCCACTTGTCCATTTCTTTATGATGGAAAATATTATCACTTTTAAAGAAGTTTAATGTAATGCCTATACCACAGATACAAATGAAGGAGGATATTCAGATGGGAATGAGGAATCTATTGGATCTCCTAAGCATTCAATGTGCAAAAAGCAAGGTCGAGAAACTCAAGGTGGAGTGACTGGTAAGAGACCAAATGTACAAGCCATGTCTGGTGTTACCCAGTAGTATGAAACACACTAGTGATTCTAGAACAGAGCACATCTCTGCCACTTGTCCATTTCTTTATGGTGGACAATATTACCACATTTAAAGAAGTTTAATGACTATACCACAGATACAAATGAAGGAGGATATTCAGATGGGAATAAGGAATCCATTGGATCTCCTAAGCATTCAATGTGCAAAAAACAAGGCCCAGAAACTCAAGGTGGAGTGACTGGTAAGAGACCACATGTACAAGCCATGTCTGATCTAACTCAGTAGAATGAAATACACTAGTGACTCTGGAACAGAGCACGTCTCCGCCACTTGTCCATTTCTTCATGATGGACAATAGTACCACATTTAGAAGTGTGTTTCTATTTTGTTTCTATTTGTTATATGTTGTCTTCTGTTTCCTGTTGTCAAGTGCAGCATCTGAAATGTTGATTTAGAGCTTAAATCTCTCATTCAAACTCAGACAATACTGTATTGATTTCATGGCCATGCTACAGATCCTAATGAACTAAGTGACTTTGATGGGAGAAAAGACTCTACTTGGTCTGCCAAGCCTTCAAGGGGCAGAAAGCAAGGCGAGCGATTGCAAGGTGGCATGTCTGGTAAGAAACCACATGCACAGTGTTGACTGCATGGAGGAGCTGCACTGTAGTTGACTGGCGAGGATAGTTCTACCAGTTAGTTTCAGGTAGACTGCACCATGCTGGCACCAGATTATCCACTCTTAGAGCAGCCTCTACTGCTGTGAATTGTCCATGTCTGTACTATGGACAAGTTTAATAACCACATGTGATTTTCTTTGTTTCCTTGACTTGTTTTCAGGCACACAAATATATGACTAGTTTGTTATTTAGAATTCATGTTGTCTGCGACAGCTTTGTAGACTAATCAGTATGGATACTTGAAAGTGGTGAAATGAAAAAGCTTAAGATAATCAATTGTAATTACTAACATGATTTCAAATGGAATAGCTGACTAGAATAGCTGTATGTCATGCACAGAGCTCATTTATTGGTCCGGGTGAAACTCACCCCAAGAGACACCTCGTCCTTGCTGTTATTCCACCTATAGCATTTCGTTATTTTTGACTATTTTTGACTATACCACAGATTCAGATGAGGGAAGATATTCTGATGGGAAAGAGGACTTAACTGGATCTGCCAAACATTCAAGGCACACAAAGCAGGGTCAAGGCATTGAGCATGGAGTGATTGGTAAGAGACCACATGAACTAGACATGTCTATTCTTGATGCCCAGTAGGATGAAGCCCATGCTGACTCTGAAACAGACCGCATCTCTGTTACTTGGCATTTCTTAGTGATGGGCACGATTACCACATGTGGAAGTTTGTATTTGTTCTGTTAACATTTGTTTTATGTTGTCTTTTGTTGCTGTTCCTACTGCGTGTGTTCAGACCCATGTAAAGTACAGCAGCAGAAATGTTGGTTTAGAGCTTATCCAGCTTGAATCTCACACTGAAACGTTCAAACAGTACTGTATTGATTTCATGGCCATACTTCAGATCCTAATGAACTAAGTGACTCTGATGGGAATCAAGACTCTACTGGGTCTGCCAAGCCTTCAAGGTGTGGAAGGCAAGGCAAGCGATTGCAAAGTACCATGTCTGGTAAGAAACCACATGCATCATATTGACTGCATGGAGGTGAACTGTAGTTGAGTTACAGGTTTAGTCACACGGGATGCTGCTAAACTGGAGGAGCTGCACTGTAGTGGATTGTCAAGTTATTACTCACACTTACACAGCCTCTATTGCTGCGACTTGTCCAATTCAGTACAATGGACAAGGTTGATAATATGTGATTTCCTGTTTTCTCTTGTCTGTTTCATTCAACATCAATATATGACTATTCTGCCACACCACATTGATTTTGTCTGTGACCACCAGCTGTAAAATTAGCCTGATTTAAAATAGCATAACTGTATGTCGCACTATCAGGAACAGAGTCCGTTGCTTGGTCTCTGTGATAATCATGCCCAAGTGAAATCTCTAGTCTTTGCTGTCATGACGCCTGTAGCGCTTGATTCTTTCTGTGATAGCTTCTAGATGTCATTTTGAAAAGTTCAAGCGAGAGTATTTTAATGTGCATGGCTATATCACAGATTCAAAAGAAGAAAGATATTACAATGGGAATGAAGACTCCACTGGATCTGCCAAACATTCAAGGCACACAAAACAAGGTCAAGGTCAAGACACTCAAGGTGCAGAGATTGGTAAGAGACCACATGCAGAATACACATCTGTTCTCAATACCTAATGCTGTTCCCAGGCTTTCTCCTCCATAGCACAAAAGCCTGAAAGAAGGCCGCATGGTTTTGTTGAAAAAGAGGGGTAGCTAATAGGACTCGCCCGCCGTGCTCTCATCTGTTGCCCATCTGAATTTGAACAGGGAAGTGCAACTTGTTAATGGTCCCAATAATTTGTAGAAGTCTCTTCAATAGCTTGATTGAATACTGCCTCCAAGAGCTCCATATATTGCCACCCATTTTTTGTTTGTTTGTTTTACTTCAGTCTTTCCCTGGGCAAACATATTCCACAGGGTGGACAGAAGCGGAAACAGAAATCCAAACATTATCACCAACTGGTAAAGTTGGCAGTCAAGGCTGCTCAATATCCAGTTGTGCAAAACCCATTACTGGCCCTGGAACAGATCATATCTCCATTACTTATCCATTTCTTTGTGATGGACAAGATTCCCACATATGGGAATGGGAATGTGAAATGTGTGTTTTTGTCCTGTTAACATCCTTATGATAAATGTTGTCTTTTGTTACTGCTCTTGTTGTCTGTTGGTACAGCTTCATGTTTAAAAGTGCAAGCAGGAATATTTCAGTATAATGACCAGACCGCCATGGTGCTATGTTACTGTGTCTGTTGTCTCTGCTTGTACATTTTCATTCTGAAAAGTTCGAGCAGGGGTATTTTAATGTCATGGCTATATCACAGATTCAAATGAAGGGAGATATTCGGATGGGAATGAAGACTCCATTGGATCTGCCAAACATTCAAGACTCACAAAGCAAGGTCAAGACACTCAAGGTGGAGTGACTGGTAAGAGACCACATGTAGAAGACTTGTCTATTTTCGATATCGAGCAGTTTGAAACCCATTACTGACTCTGGAACGGACCTGATCTCCTTTACTTGTCCATTTCTTTGCAATGGACAAGATTACCACATTTAGTGTGCTTTTAATCTGTTAACATTTGTTATGTGTTGTCTTTTGTTACTGTTCCTGATGTCTCTATTGTTACCTGTCTAAAGTACAGCAACAAAAATGCTTACTAAAAGTTTAACCAGCTAAGACAGATACTGAAATGTCCAGACAGTACTATATTGACTTTATGGCCATACCACAGATCCTAATGAACTAAGTGACTTTGATGGGAATGAAGACTCTACTGGGTCTGCCAAGCCTTCAAGGTGCAAAAGGCAAGGCAAGCGATTACAAAGTACCATGTCTGGTAAGAAACCACATGCACAGTATTGACTGCATGGAGGTGAACTGTTGTTGATTTACAGGTTTAGTCACATGGGATGCTGCTAAACTGTACGTTACTGGTTGAAGAAACCCCTGTACCTACACTGATAACAATGTGTGGTTTCTTCTTTCTTTTTCAGACAACATCAATATATGACTAGTTTGTCATATAGAGTTCATATTGTCTGTGACACCTTTTAAGTCTAATAAAATGCAGGGCATGTACATTACTTTACATTTTTGGCAATAATACAGATGCAGATGAAGTAAATCATCTGATTAAATGGACACTTGACTGGTTCTGGAAATGTGGGTAAGGCAAGATCAGCATGTGGGGCATCACTATTTTTTCTTTGGCTTAAGGACTGGAGTTGAAAAAAGTTAGACACACTCTCTCCACTCTTGGAAGAGCTATGCTTCATCTGTTTCAAGAATGCACTTTTGAACTCGCATGATTCAAATTGGCATTGCTGGAGTAGCTGCTTGTCACGCTGCCAGGCAGAGAGCCCACGGCTCGGTTTGAACAAAACTCAAACCCATCTTTAAAAAATCTTGAGTCTTTGCTGTCTTGCTACCTGTGGCAGTTTATGTCTTTATTGTGGATAATGTTATCCTTTACACACATACCAGACACATCTTAAAATAATTCACAAAATGACATATATTTTACCTATAAATTCAAACTGCAATGCCTTACCCAAGGATGTCCTGTTATTCTGTGTTTCTCTGTTTGCTTTATGTTGACACTGTTTGTTTGTTTGTTTGTTTGTTTGTTTGTACAAAAGGTTTTATATTTGCTTAGTTGGCAAATATGACTCTACATACAGGATAAAATAGAGCAATTTTATCCTATGTTGCTGTGCGTTTACTGTGATGACAACCTAGAAACTAAAATGTTCATTAAGACGTTGTTCCAAACACAATGTGGAAATGTCGGTATGTGCTACTTGAATTTCATGGCTGTAACGCAGATCCAAATGAACCACGTGATGATTTTGATGGGAATCAGAACTCTACTGGTCT
>OMLB01044781.1:12028-22257 GCA_900302555.1 Myripristis jacobus | reverse complement strand
CTCGTTTTTCTTTACTTAGCTGATTGGTTCTTGCCATAATATGAATTTTAACAGTTGTCCAATAGGGCTGTCGGCTGGGTAGTAACCTGACTTCTGCACAACACAACTGATGGTCCCAACCCCATTGATAAAGCAAGAAATTCCACTAATTAACCCTGATCAGGCACACATGTGAAGTGAAAACCATTTCAGGTGACTACCTCTTGAAGCTCATGGAGAGAATGCCAAGAGTGTGCAAAGCAGTAATCAGAGCAAAGGGTGGCGATTTTGAAGAAACTAGAATATAAAACATGTTTTCAGTTATTTCACCTTTTTTTGTTAAGTACATAACTCCACATGTGTTCATTCATAGTTTTGATGCCTTCCGTGAGAATCTACAATGTAAATAGTCATGAAAATAAAGAAAACGCATTGAATGAGAAGGTGTGTCCAAACTTTTGGCCTGTACTGTATATTTTACCTATAAATTCAAACTGCAATGCCTTACCCAAGGATGTCCTGTTATTCTGTGTTTCTCTGTTTGCTTTATGTTGACACTGTTTGTTTGTTTGTTTGTTTGTACAAAAGGTTTTATATTTGCTTAGTTGGCAAATATGACTCTACATACAGGATAAAATAGAGCAATTTTATCCTATATTGCTGTGTGATGGCAACCTAGAAACTAAAATGTTCATTAAGACGTTGTTCCAAACACAATGTGGAAATGTCGGTATGTGCTACTTGAATTTCATGGCTGTAACGCAGATCCAAATGAACCACGTGATGATTTTGATGGGAATCAGAACTCTACTGGTCTTGTCACCCGTTCAAGCTGTTTGAAGCGAAGCCAACAGCCACAAGATGTAGTTACTGGTAAGAGATGAGAAGTGGTGCATTCACTGCATGACAATGGAGTATACTGGCTGGTAAAGTTAATATCTGTTTCAAATATATTCAAATGGCCAGAAAGAATGTATAAAACATCCCTCCGCTCTTCGATACAGTTCATATTACTCTTTGCCATGTCTGTTTCTGACTGAAAGACAAAATTGCTGCTCATAAATGTGTATTTGATGTTTGTCAGCAGAGTATTTATGTCTGACTTCTTGGCAAGATTCTCTTATCTGTTTGTTTGCAGCCATGTTTATGTCTCATGTGTTTGTTAACCAAGTTTAATTAACCCTACGTATTCTTCTCTCTTTTGATAAAAAACATCAAAACCTTTTGCAGTTCCTGCTGCCTGTGAGACCATTACTGATATTATAATTTAGAAAGAAATTTCAGCCGGTGTGTCTTAAGTTCAGGCTTGAATATTTTAATTTTAAGGTGAAAGCACAGATCCAAATGCCCAAAGTGACTCTGACAACATAGAGGACACAGCTGGTTCTACCAAGCATTCAAGGCGTAAAAGGCAAGGCCCTCTCATACAAGATGTAGTGACTGGTAAGCAACCAGATATGGTGTCTTGACTGAATGAAAGGGAAGTTGCATCCATTTGAAATGCTGAGGAAAGCAAATAGTTGACACACGTTTGCATCATCCATTGATG
This sequence comes from Myripristis jacobus, assembly GCA_900302555.1. NCBI lineage: Eukaryota > Metazoa > Chordata > Actinopteri > Holocentriformes > Holocentridae > Myripristis > Myripristis jacobus. The sequence goes on along the minus strand of OMLB01044781.1, from coordinate 20,729 downwards.
CTGCTCACCCAAACGTGTCCATCTACATCATAAACTTTGCTACATTAGAGTAGCTGTGAGGTTTTTAGTTGCCTGCTGTGCAGCATTTGCTGGTAAACTCATGTCCATTTTGTATGACACTCATAAAAGTGATAAATTACTATACGTGTAATCATGAGAATGAATAATAGAACTAGCATACTCATCTCAACAGTTGGAGCAGCTTGACTCAGGTGGGCAACCACCAAAATACTAGCAGAAACACTAATCAAAATAATCAGCCTAACCATTATCCTTAATATATTAATATTACTCCACCATATTTGTTATGTAATTCTGTTGTTTTCATGTTAAATCCTGTTTATCTTTGAAGAAGAATATGGATTAAATATTTTGAACCTTGTGATCAAAAAGAAGATGCAAGCATTCAGCATTACAACCTTGGCAATGATTTTATTCTGTAGGAAAACACTCACCATTGCCTCTGGTGCATTTTTTTCCCCTGTACGGACAAACAACAAAACAGAAAAAAAAGAATCGAAGAGAGCAAAACTGCCCACATGTTTGGGGAGACTTGTAAAAAGCAAGAAACTGAAAAAAGAAGATTGAAGAATTAGAGAAGAGCAATTATAGAAAAAACATAACAATTATAAAGTAAATGGTAAGTTTGTGCTTGAACTTGGACTCAAGTAAATAATTATAGTTTCTAACTGCGTGCTCTTGTGTTTGTCAGATCCAGGGGTTCAGTTCATCAGCGGACTGTCTGATGTCAGTGCCATCATTGGTGAGACTGCTGAAATAGCGTGTAAGCTCAGCAGTGAAGACTGTGAGGGATCCTGGTTCAAGGATGGAAAGAAGGTCAGCCTTAAAGGACAAACCCAATGATTTTTGGGGCCATGTCACTGTCATTCTGTGTGTGAGGAGAAGTCACAGGAAACAGCATTATTCAGCATGTTTTATAAGTTATTAAGAGTTAGTTCCATTGTTAAAAAATAGTAGTGGCTCAATATTGCCACGAGTTTGATTTGTCTATAATATACATTAAAAAACTGTACATTTTAGATACACAGCCTGTGGATTCACATGTCAGAATGGTAGCATTGTCCTTCCAGTTTTGCCAGTTTGAATGAATACTTGGTTTCTTTGCAAAAATCTGGTTTGGCTTATGTTTATTTTCATTTGCCTAACCCCTGTCTGTCCAGATATCCACAGATGAGGATTTCATCATCGTTAAAGAAGGTGCAACGCATAAATTGGTCATAAACAGCTGCAAGGAGGAACACTCTGGGAAATACCGTTTTGAGGCAGACGGTCGTAAAACAGAGGCAATGATTAATGTTAAAGGTTTGGGAATGTTTTTTATATTGGTAATAATACTGCTACATGTTTGTTATTGTTTGCAGTACAATAGTTTGAAAAGATATTGGCCTTTTTCTACATCCCTGAATGAGATTTTATCTGTTTTCCCTGAAATGACACAGCAATCTTAACTGGTCCCTTTCTTAGATCCCCCAAGGTTTGACCCTGATGACCTGAGTGCTTTCACCCAGCCTGTGACGGTTAAAGTGGGGCAGAACGCCATCTTCAAAATGCCTTTTGTCGGCCATGAGCCCATGAAGATCCAGTGGTACAGAGAGGGAGAGGAGCTCCGGGATGACAGCAACATAAAGATAGAGAAGTCTGCAAGCCACAGCCGCTTGCTGCTCAGCAAGTGCCAGCGAAAGGACACAGGAGAGATCAAGCTCAGGCTCAAGAACGAACACGGCATCACCGAGGCTATCACACAGCTAATTGTGCTTGGTAAGTGAATCAAAGAAAGTGTAGGAATCAAACATAGGAAAATGATCAGTGGCCACAGTATTAAAAAAAATCGTTATAATGCAAAGACAAACGGGAAGCCAGTTTCATAAATAGAAATACAAACAACTCCATGTCTAGCAGCCGACAAAACGCTCCAAAGTTTATAGATATCAATAAATGTGATTTGTGCGCTGAGATGTGCTGCAAGGAGTCCGCCACTCTCTTAAGATGCTCAGCAGCAGACCACAGTGTACTCAGTGTGATTCCTCATAGCTCATCCACATTAAGGTATAAATGAGGCCATTCTTTTCTCCATTAGTTCAACAGGGTGCTACATTTCACTGAGCCCGTCTGTGCCTGGACAGATTTAGCTACTTATTATTTTCCAAAATACAACCCGCGATGCTCAGACTTTTACTAGTGGAGAGGTTCTAGTCCGGTTCTATCTGGAAAAGAAATTAGTCCAGGTTGTCATGATATGACAGGTTAATTTTGTGGTTTCAAAATCCATATCAGCGGATGACAAAAATTAAAACCTTTTTAACTTTTGCTGAAGCTGCCACTGCAGTCAACATTAGATCTGTCAGATTTAACCATTATCTTCCTGAGAATAAATTACACCTCGCTTGTCTACTGTCTACTGCCCCGGTATAAATGCGGTATCAACTTTCTCAAATAAGCAGTCAGGGAGACTTCTCAAACTTTAAATAACCAATTTTTGTGATCTCGCAGACAAACCCACTCCACCCCAGGGTCCTGCAGAGATAATAGAGAGCTCAGCCTGCTGTGTTGAATTCAAATGGAGGCCTCCAAAGGATGATGGCGGCTCCCCGGTGATCAACTACGTACTGGAGCGACAGCAGGTGGGGCGAAACACCTGGAAGAAAATCGGGGAGATCCCGGGTGTGCCCAGTTACCGTGACACAGACGTGGAGCACGGCCGAAGATACTGCTACCGCATCCAGGCCAAGACCGCAGTGGGTTTAAGTGAAGTGATGGAGACCGATGATATCCAAGCTGGTACACTGGGTGAGCCAAACTGAAGCAGTGATGTCTGTTGTTACACAGAGTTTGAATCTCATACCATTGCCCATAATTCACCTATATGCTAATGCAGAATTAATATTTTCAGAGTGACAAAATGATAGCACTGAATTAGGCTTTTACAGTCTAAATCACAGAACATCCAGTGTTTTCTTCAATTGTCAGGGTGTCAAATTTGTGCCACCTCCTCATTTAAAATGTCTCAAAGACGCAGAGTGGAGCACAAACCCACCTTCATCTACTCAATTACTCTTTTTATTTGCAGGATGAGATTTACCTGCTATTTTAAGGTGGCAGAAATCTTTAATGTTGTATGTAAATTACATTAGGATATGTTTTTAATGTTGGGGGGGGGTAATAAATTATTGATGATTAATGATGATTAATGATTTTCAGAAACTGTAAATGATTTTTGTTTATTTCAACTCATGAAAGATTCTTTGCAAGGGTGAAAAAAATCTCTGAAAAAATCCTAAAGAGCAAGTCTCTCTCCAAAACATTCCAGGGCACACTGTCGGATTGCTGTAAAGTTAAAATGCCTTGTTTGTGGTACTTTGCTTGTGTTTACATTCGTGGTTAATCACTGACTCATCTTATTTTGCACACTTTTTATTTACCACTGCATCACGGCTCACAGATGCACAGAGAAGGAATTAACACAGATGGAGTTTGATAACTGGCAGGGTGAATATACAGCAACACCATGCAGGGATTTATAACACCATTCTAAAATATAAGAGCTCATTTACATTTAAACTCTCTTTTTGAATCTGCAGAACTGTACATTATGATTTGTCATGTGGCCATCGTGGTTATTATTGTTTAGTGGCTTGTAGGCCCATATGGGCTGGCACCACAGGAGCAGGACACTTAAATAACATTATTACTTACTACTTACTAAACAGTCAGAGCAACTTAATGTGCTAACGGAAAGATGGTATTCTGCTTGTCCATGAAGGAATAATGACTTGCCAGATAAAGTTTTGGTTCTTTTCTAGCTTAGGGGTAGAGTTGCTCATGTATTGGTACACTGTTACTCCAGATCCTAATGAACTGGGAAGAGTTTCAGTCTGTGGTGCAAGAAACATATCTGTAGTAACTGACTAAACTCTGTCCAAAAGTAATTGTCTGTTTTTGTTTATCCTGCAGCTTTTCCAGGCCCTCCTGCACCCCCAAAAGTGGTCAGTGCCTCTAATGACTGCATAATCCTCTCCTGGGCCCCGCCGGCTAACACAGGAGGCTCGCGCATTTTAGGCTACATTTTGGAGAAACGCAAAAACGGGAGTAACCTTTGGGGAGTTGTCAATGACATGGGTGAACTAATCAAAGGTTTGCTTTTATTTATTTATTCAATTAATAAATTTACTGTGGTCCAAACAATCTTCCATGTCAAAAACAGTATCTGTAGAACTGAGACTAATCACTAATGAGTGCATTTTTTTTTTTCTTCCAGAGAAAAGTTATGCAGTGAAAGACGTTGTGGCAGGGATGGAATATGAATTCAGAGTCACTGCCATCAACATGTCAGGTGCTGGTGAATTTAGCAACCCCTCAGAGTTTGTTTTTGCACGGGATCCCAAGAGTAAGTGAGCAAAAATTATGAGATCATAGTAAACACAGTGTACAATCATATTAACAAAACATAGATGTTAGATAAGAATATTGATGAGATGAAGAAACATTTACATTTAGTTATATTGTATAACTAAATGTAAATGTTATTTAAAAACTTTCATTCTAATTTTTTAAATAATATATTTTTTGCATCATCCAGCAGTATTTTAATTTTATGACATGCTTCCCATCTGCTCTAGAGCCTCCCGGTAAAGTCATAGACCTGAAAGTCACAGAAACTTCCTACACCCACTTGACTGTGGCATGGAGCAAACCTGAAGAGAAGCCAGGGGAACAGGATGAGGCAAAAGGCTATTTTGTGGAGATTCGGCAGGCTGAGTGCACTGAGTGGACCCGCTGTAATCCCACCCCTATCATCTTGACTAACTTCACTGTGAAAGGCCTCAAGTCCATGGACATGTACTGGGTGAGGGTGATTGCCACCAATGATGGAGGAGACAGCGCTCCCCAAGAGCTGTCCAGATATGTCACTGCAATGCCCTCACCTGGTATGTCACTTTCATACTGAGATTTTACAGGAACAATATTACACTTTCCTTCTCACACTTTGAACAAATTGAAACTAAATTGTCCAAAATCTAACATATCTCTTTAAAATCATTTGCCTAATCATATGCCTAGTTCTATATACTTCTACATATTCTGATCCTTGCACTCCTTACTGTCAGACACTGAAAAATTATTGGAAATGAGTGTGAATTATGAAGTTCGTGGCTTTGTGTTTGGTGTCAGCTAAAGCCTGTAAAATGTAAAGATAAGAATTATTCCGAGGTCTGTTTTCATGGTTGTTATTCTCTGTTTCAGTGCGGCCAAGATTCACAAACCGCAAGATGAAGAGTTTTATGGTGGTGAAAGCAGGCAATTCTGTTAGGATCACAGTAGCCTTTGAGGTCAGATGTTACATTTAATCACACCAGTGATTTTGAATGTTTGGCCCATTTACTACAGTTTCCCCACGTTTTACATTGCAACAAACTATTTTGCAAATCATGCCGGGGTACAAAAGATTTCACAACATACAATCAAAAGCCCTCAGTTTTCAAATTTGAATGTTTGGTTGAAACACCCACCTTATAATGTTCTGCATCTGCAGCCAACAAAGCTGGCGACATTGATAAACAACAGAACTGGTAATTTTCTGTATAAAGCAAAAGTTTCCCCCGAGGACTACTTTCCGGTGGAGGGATTATTTTACTCTGCCCAGTTTCAAGTCATCAAAACACAAAAGTGCTGCTGCTTTTAGGAAAACTAATTTGGACACGTTATTACAGTCATTAGTGAAATGAAGAAAGTTTGAAGTTGGCAAAATTCATTTTCAAAGTGGAATGAACAGGAACCAATGGCTGGATAAAAGGTGGGAAAAATTATTGATCTGAGTTCTAAAATGCAACTTCATTCTTTGTGAGAAGATTAGTGGAAAGATTTGTTCATAAGATTAAACCTGCAAAATCACTGGTATGGTCCTTTAACAATAAGTATGCAAATATTGCTTATTCAAACTGTTGGACTATATAATAATAATGCTAGCATTGTCAACATACTTGTTTCAATCAGGCTTCCCCACGGCCAGAGATTACATGGCTGAAGGACAACGTACCTGTGACAAAGCGAGTCACATGCAGCAATTCTGATGACTCATCCCAGATGCTGATCCCCTCCTCTGAGCGCTCGGATTCAGGGATCTACTCCATTGTAGTGAAAAATCTGGCAGGACAGGAGACATTTAGCATAGAGGTCAGGGTCACAGGTAATATGACAAGAAATATAAAACTCAGTTGCATTAAGATGTGTTCGAGAATGTGAGGTCACAGCGTACTGACAGCAGAAATGATCCTGCTTACAGATGATCCAAAGCCTCCTGGGCCGGTGGAGCTGGAGGAAAATGTCCCAGGCACTGTGACGGTGATCTGGGAGCCCTCTCCTGATGAGAAAAGAGATGACCGCCTCCACTACACAGTATCCAAACTGGACTCGACCAAGCGCACCTGGAGCACCGTGGCTGACAGACTGTTCAATAACAAGTTCACAGTCTGCAATATCATGCACGGCAGGGAGTATCACTTCCGGGTCTATGCCAAAAACGACATGGGGATATCAGCACCTTCTGAGTCACCAACCTGGGGTGTGGAGAGAAAGAGAGGTGCATTTTCACATCACACACACTTCGTTTTGGCTCAATCACACAGCAATACCAGTCTCAAACAGCTTTAAAAGTTGAATAGTCACCTTCCTGCTACTCCTCTTTTGCAGAAAAGTTTGTGGTGACCATACCGACCAAAAAGGAATGTGATTTGCGATGTGCTCCCACCTTCATTGTACCCTTAAAGCTTCACACTGCACCCAAAGGCTATGAGTGCTACATGAGCTGTGCGGTGAAGGGGAACCCAAAACCTCGTATCACCTGGTATCGCAACAACATCAGTCTCAACACCAACACCAACTACTACATCTCAAACACCTGCGGGGTTTGCTCCATGCTGATCCTGCGGGTGGGCCCCAAAGACATGGGAGAGTACACCATCACTGCGGAGAACGCCCTGGGGAGGGCCGAGTGCTCCACCACACTCAGTGTCAGAGGTGAGAGGGAAGCAGACCTGTGCTGACATTTAAAGGCTCCACCGGAAACACCTCTGAAGCAGATAAAAGATGCTAAATGCTTCCACTAAATGCCTTTTGTATCCCTCCCATACAGAGTGAAGACGCTGCTGAAACCAGGATATTGTCAGCATTTATTTAAAAATTTGCATATCTAATAAATGAAGTTTGAATTTAAATTTCCAATGCATGCTTTTTTTGCTGATTACACAGAGACAAAATATGCAACTGAGGGCTAATATTTATTAAACCAGAAGTGGAATGCTAATTAAATCTTCTTCTCTGTGACTGAAGTGCAAATAAAATGCTGCATTCCTGGTCTGAACATGTCACTGTGGGGCTTTTGCTTGAAATGAGTCAAATGAACAGATGAATGCAGAACATAGAGGAAGCTGTGGTATGATACAATCTCTTCCCAAATCTCTTCTTGATGCTGAAGCAAGTTGTGTGACTACTGTGGCTGTTAGTGCTTTAAAAGATATCCTTGATATTCATTTTATTGGTGCAGTGACACACGTTTTTGTTTGGAACAGCATGATAAAGTTGCAAAAGACTGCTACTCACAATACATGTCCTCCCTCAAAAAGTCTCGACTCCACTTGAAATCAATTTACATTCACCAATTACTAAATCAAAAGTGAACCCAGATGGAAAAGAAGTGAGGGAATCAGAGTATCCTATAGTAGAGATCCTATAATATTCCATTTCTGTAAGGACAATATATAAATATTATCGCAAAACCTTAAAGCAACATGCCATGAAAATTGGAAAAAATAACAGTACATTAAACCATATAGAAACTCCACAATATAAACAAATAAATAAATGTTATAGCACTTCCACAGTGATATTTGGCTGTAGAGCTGGGCAGTCCTCAGATTTAGTTTTAGGGTCCTCGAAGGGGTCACAAATTATGATTTCGGGAGATTATTTATGGGATAAAAAAAAAAGTACCACAAGTCACACAAGTTAATAATGTATATTTTTCAAAAACGTATCTATATCTATCTATCTATCATTCTATCTATCTGTGTGTGTGTGTAGATAGATAGATAGATAGATAGATAGATAGATAGATAGATAGATAGATAGATAGATAGATAGATAGATAGATAGATAGATAGATAGATAGATAGATAGATAGATAGATAGATAGATAGATAGATATACTATATATAAGGAGAGAGAGAGAGAGGTACAGTACAGGCCAAAAGTTTGGACACACCTTCTCATTCAATGCGTTTTCTTTATTTTCATGACTATTTACATTGTAGATTCTCACTGAAGGCATCAAAACTATGAATGAACACATGTGGAGTTATGTACTTAACAAAAAAAGGTGAAATAACTGAAAACATGTTTTATATTCTAGTTTCTTCAAAATAGCCACCCTTTGCTCTGATTACTGCTTTGTACACTCTTGGCATTCTCTCCATGAGCTTCAAGAGGTAGTCACCTGAAATGGTTTTCACTTCACAGGTGTGCCTTATCAGGGTTAATTAGTGGAATTTCTTGCTTTATCAATGGGGTTGGGACCATCAGTTGTGTTGTGCAGAAGTCAGGTTACTACACAGCCAACAGCCCTATTGGACAACTGTTAAAATTCATATTATGGCAAGAACCAATCAGCTAACTAAAGAAAAACGAG
>OMLB01044781.1:0-12008 GCA_900302555.1 Myripristis jacobus | reverse complement strand
ACACCTCTGGGAACTCCTTCAAGACTGTTGGAAAACCATTTCAGGTGACTACCTCTTGAAGCTCATGGAGAGAATGCCAAGAGTGTGCAAAGCAGTAATCAGAGCAAAGGGTGGCTATTTTGAAGAAACTAGAATATAAAACATGTTTTCAGTTATTTCACCTTTTTTTGTTAAGTACATAACTCCACATGTGTTCATTCATAGTTTTGATGCCTTCAGTGAGAATCTACAATGTAAATAGTCATGAAAATAAAGAAAACGCATTGAATGAGAAGGTGTGTCCAAACTTTTGGCCTGTACTGTATGTATTTTTTTTTTTTACTTTTGAAATACTTTTCAGCAACAATCTGACACTTCGTAAATGAAACCTGAAAATAAACCATTACTTTAATTATGCAACACTCCATACGTCCTGTAACACATCAATGATGCAATGAACTGTGCAATCTTAAACAATTTTAGAGGGTTAATGTACAGAGAGATATTATAAATATAAGGAGTATTATGGACATTTTAAAATGATACCAGCAATTTAAATACGTGGCTTGGTTACACAGAAATATTAGTGGTATCAGGTAACCATATCCTGACCCGGGCCTTCTGAACACACTAAGTCGATGTAATATAATAATTAGGCTACAGTGATATGGTCTCTCTACTCACAACTAAGTACCCCAGACACACGGGGGGATATTGCAGGAATATTGTAGTGACAAGGTAATTATATCATTGGGTGGCCTGCCACAGCCACACGATAAGCATGGGATAGGACTCCATAGGCCCTAGCTATAGCCCCAGTGAGGTAAGAATAGAAGCGCTGTAGTTCACCACAGGACGTGTAATCTTTTCATTAGATGACAGCGGCGCACATGGTGGCAGCGGCTCGGCCATTCCCGGTGGCGGATCGGCCCCTCACTGTCGTTCCTCTTCCTGGAAGAGCGAGTACACAGCACGCTACCTACCGGTCCACGCCTCCCTTTCTCCTCTGCAGCCCAACCCCTCCACACCAACAACTCTGAGCCTTTTCGATACTTTATTGTGCAGGGATTGAGGGCACAACCATTCGCGCTGCGCCAATTAACGGAGCCGTCTGAAAATAAATCACCGCGCACACCTCCGCCGAAGCTCGCTGCCCCACCGGCTGCTCTGACTATCACCTCTGGCCCGGCGAGAACATTGTGTCCTCTGTGAGAAATGACAGCCAAGCATCGGAAAGGGAAAAGCAACCACAAACATGAGGATAACTTTTTCAGAAATGAAATCCTGGAGTCAGAAGCCCGCGGAGGGGGGAATAATTACCTTATTCTCTTTATTTTATTTCTGTTGATTGTAATTGGCGGTGCCATCAGCGCGTGGTTCTGTTTCCAGCAGCACCAAACTATAACCTACTTAACAGATAATCTCATGGGCATGCAGATGAAGATAGTCAAACTACAGTCCTCTCAGGAGGAGATTCGACAGTCAAATAATAAGGTAAGGACTAATTAGACTGAAACAAATGTGAGAATATGAAAACATTAAGTTTGCTGTCTAGGAGGATAAAACAAAACACCTCCTCTGATGGCCTGTGTGTCCCATTCTGGACTTACAGATGAATCTTATCATGACTCATGATTTAATAATTATGCCTGCGGAATTTAATGAAATAAGAAATAGCCTCAGCACATGTGCATGCGCTAACATGCTGCATGCTGCCAACTGCAAGTAGGAAGGAAAGTTGAGAACTACAGGCCTCTATCGCATTTCAAAATGCCAAGACCCTCACTGGAGTAAGTACAAAACGCTTCTATTTCTAACATCTAGACAGCTGCTGACGTTTGTAATGAGGATTATTTTTGACCTACAATTGAAGGGGCTTTGACTTTACCAGTGACTCACAGCAAACAGTACAATAGGCCTGCAAAAAATTTAATAAATATCAAAGTTCTCTGCTGAAAATGTTTGCACCACACCACTAGTCAAGAACACATCGACTTACCAGTGGTTATTGCCAAAATAATAAACAAGCCAGGTGTGGGCCAAGGCTAAATTTAGTCTGTAATTTTGATATTTAACACCAGTTGAGAGGCTGTTTGCAAGCCTCTAGTATTATGAAAGATCTTGGCATATCACAAAGAGACACATGTATGTTCCATGTGGATATCTGTTTCGTGAGATATCTGTTTTTCTCTCTCTGTCTATTGCTGCCAGCAGGATTGGCATTAAAGACTTGATAAAATAAGCGTAGGAATGTCCCAAAGCTTTACTACATGTATGTTGATGTGACACACAGCATAAGTTGACCTTGTATGTTTGATGCGAGACATTACTTGTATTGCTGTTTTATATCTTTATGGCTCTCTAAAGTTTGCTCCACTGACAAGTTAGTATAATTCAACCATTGTTCAGGGGATTTCAGGGATCTTCATGCTGAGTAATGTGTCGGCCTTAGTATTTAACGACTACATTTTATTGTTTCAGCAGATACACACTATCCTCTGAAATGCTGTAGGAGCAAAGCAGATTTAGTGAGTTTATTGCTGGAAACTGTTGTCATCAAGCCTTAGAGTGTGAGCCAGATATGATACGACTTCTCCAGGAGGGCATTTCATCTCCACTAGTTTCCCACTTCTAAAAATATGGTTTCATTGTCATACAGCTCAAGATTTTGCTTAATCTCATTCCCCGACTTGCAGTTGCAGATAATAGATGCATATCTTGTGAGTCCCATCTTACTGAGAATGACAGTGACTGAAAGTAAGCAGCTTCACTTCTCTGCATTTCATTGCAGCAGCCCATTTCAGAGGGTGTGGAGATGCGTCTTAACGCCCTGGAGGAGTCTTACGCACTGGCCCAGAAGCAGGTGGGCATGGCTTTGGCGACAGCTGAACAGCTCAAGACGTCTGACCTCCCTGCCCAGGTGCTCTCCCTTCACACTGAGATGAAAGCCCGCCTGGCGGAGATGCAGCAAGCCACTGTGTCTCTGGAGCAGCTGAGCCAGCTGCAGACCATGCTCAAAGGAAAGAGTGAGGAGTTTGAAGGTGTCAAGCTGCAGGTGGAGGGCCTCGCTGCGCTGAGTACTGAGCTGTCCCAGAAGGTGGAGGTCTTGACAGGGAGCCTGGGAGAAGCAGAATCAAAGCTGGAGGAGAGAGTTGGGCAAATTGCCAGGCTGAGTGATACCCTGGATGGACAGGCCTCTGAGGTGCTTGGATTGAAGGAGCAGCTGGCCACCTATAAGGGTCAGCTGGAGGCCAGTAGAACGGAGATAGCTACTGTCAGGTAAATAACAATGGGTAGGGGAAAAGCAGTGGCTTGTGGGTTGTGTTTAAAAAAAAAAAAAAATAGCTTGCCTCCTCTGACCCATAACTTTATGTTGACTTTGTCAAAGCCCCGGTGTCTGCCACTGTCTGTCTGCCCTGGACTGCATTTCAGTCTTACTCTAGGCTAGTGTTGGTAGGCCCCAAATTCATGGTGTAAGATTGCCCTGATCTGTGTAAACATTTCCTTTGTCCTGACAGTTTCTGCAGCTGAATGGTTTGTCCAAAATTCCCATTGTAAAAACCACGAAAAAACAGCAGTCTTTGAAGTACAGCTAAAGTAAACATCATGGAAATGTGGTTCACAGGCTATTGTTGCTAGTACGTCAAACTCAAAGAAAGCAAAGATTTGATGCCCTCGGTGCCTCTCACCAACATTTCATTAGCGAAAGCTCAGCCTTCAGGGCAGCACAATTTATTATAGTGTAACCATATGCTACGATTTTGTTTCCACAATTAATAACTGTGGATGACTGGCAGTACAACAATATTTGAAACATTTCATCTAATATAGTAGGGCACAGTTCAACTACATCACAAAATTTCAAACTGTTAAATAATTGTCTCAGTGTTGGGCTAATTGCACAACCTTATGTTTTCACATCAAAATGATACTTTGAATCTCAGACTGTGCGCCTGTCTTTCAGAGGGTTGCTGGAGAATGAACAGTCCCAGCATGTCCAGCAGGCCAGCGTGGAGGAGCAGCTCAGTACGGTACGTCAGAGTCTGCTGGATCATAGCACAGCAGCCCATAGTCTGCACTCTGAACTCAGGGCTCAGCTGGAGAACATACAGAAGGAGGTTGCCCAGGTAACCACTTCTGAAACTAAAGCATGAGCCATTAAAATTTATCTTTGTCAAATACTGTCTCAGTTAAGCTCACCATCCTGAAAGAATGTCGAGATATAGTATGCAATGCAAAATAAGTTGCCTTAAAAGCAGTGGCACAACTTTGACACTCATTAAAACACAAACTGTCAGCAATACAAAGCATAGCCGAGCACGCTTTAGCTCCTTACTATTTTTGTTCGCTGTGTGTCTATAGGGAACCGTGATAAAATTTTCATCTCATTAATTTGAAGAGGCTAATTGCCTGGCATGGATTCTCTGATGGATTCACAGATGTGTTATAGAGGGAAAAAAAGATTAACTATTGATGTAGTTTAGGTCCTTGTTCTGTGTGTCAGGTTTCTTTTACTGAGACCACTGCATGTCCAGATTGCAGACCCAAATGATTTCCTGTCCTGACAACAGTCTAGTATGATCTAATATATTTTTATTGCTTTCCTTGTCTTGATGTAGCTGGAGGGAGAGGCTCAGCCCATGGAGCAGGTAGAGGAAGATGCAGCTCCTGCAGCTCCACTGACTGAAGACGAAGCTGTAGAAAAGGAGGCCCCTGCTGCAGAGGAAGAGGAGCCACCTATGCAGGATGAAGCTCCCATTGAGCAGGGCGACTCTGCGGCAGAAGGAGAAACTGCTCCTCCAGAGGAAGTGGCGGTGGAGGAAATGGGGGATCAGCCAGAGCAAGAAGATGTGGGACAGACCGACAGCCACAAAACAGAAGAGGAGGAGGTACCTGAAGGAGATAAGGTACAGGAGGAATCAGAATCACCAGCTGAAGAGGAGGAGGTATCTGAAGGAGATAAGGTACAGGAGGAATCACCAGTAGAAGAGGAGAACCACATAGCAGAAGAAGAGGAGGAACTGCAGGATGCACCAGCTGAAGAGAAGAGCCATAAGCAAGAGGAGACAGAAGTATTTGAAGGAGAGGACGACCTGGAAGAGCAGACGGTGGAGGATGAAGAAGTTGGAGACCTACTAGAGGATGATGCCCACCCAGAGGATGAATGTAAGTGAGAATTTTTTTACAGTTAATAGATTCATTGCCATCACAGCATTGGATAAAATTGACATAATGCATTGAAATATACTGGCTTACTAATGCTCAAAATTTCTCATCCCTTCCAATATTTTCTATTTTGTCACATTTTACAGAGTGCACCTATGCAGAAAGGGCAATCTTCAGCAACGGACATACCCACAGAGGAGAAGGGACACTTTCTCAGTCTACCACATGACAAATAGGAAGGCATTGTTGATTGCTGATGTTTAGGTGCAGTATGCATAACGTGGTTGCTCATTGTAAAGCAGACCTACTCACAAGAATTCAGTCACCATGCTGGCGTCAGAGCTGAAACCTGTACCTCAAGGATGTGTGTGAGACGGCTGTCAAATTAGGTAACAATGAATTCAGGGTTTACCTGCCAATACCAACCTCAAGAGCCTTAATCTATGCTAATAACAATTTTAATAATGTCTTTCTACAGAGTATTTTCCATGCTTCAAATTGCCTATTTCTGCAAGCTCAGTGACATTTGTAGTCCAAAGTTAGTCTTTACTAAACTGGAAAAATAGAAGCCAATGAGTAGACAAGCCAAGCACTTCTTAACATACTTAAAGCCATAAATAATGCCTGTCTTGCTGACATGACAAGTGGTTCTTTTTGCTGCTGCCTGGTATGTGTCTTGAGATGTTATTTTAAGGGCAAAAAAGGATGCAGAAAATAATTTATTGTATCCCACTTGTTTACACAGGCAAAAACAGCCAGCTAAAGTACTAGTATAGGAACGGTGGCATGTGTGGGGGGAAAAAAAATCAAAATTCACTGAGGTTTCTGACACATGTAGGGTGTACTGTAGCTGATAGGCCTTTTTTGTTTGTTTATTTTTTTTTTTTTACATTTTTGACTTGTCTGTAATACTTCTTGAAATACTGGAGGTGATTTATGTAATTCGGCTCATTGTACCGTTTGCACTTTCTTACCTGATTGCAACTCTAGCCAGACAGAACACACCTATTTTAAGATATATTTCTACTAAGGTCTGACATTCACTTTTACAAAATGCACGGTTACTGCAAAGGTATTGGTTACCCTCAGTATAACCCATCTCACTTCTTCACATTTTTTTAAAATAAACCCTGATTCTTCCATTTTTGTATACTCAAATTTCCAAGGCTGGTTTTTGTTCTTCATGTGGGCTTTAAAATGGATTTGTGGTCATACTGAAAGCACTGCATTAATGCATAAAGTGGATTACAGTCTATGATTTTATGGGTACACAATGACTCCTCCAATTCCAGTGTCCTTATTTATAACCTACTTAGACAGGTTGTCATATTTATTTATTTAGCTATTAGGCTCTAATTTAGCTGACACCTCAGCAACCGCTAGTCCCCCTGGGATCAACACGCAGATGAAATTATCTTTCACAGTGTATAAGGAAGTTCTCTGTTGAGTTAATTGGCCTCTTTTCATAGGCTCTTTGAAATGGTCTTTAGGCCACTGTAGGTTGCAGTTTTACCATATGATGCTGATTGAAATTTACTATACACTATTGTGAGTGAAAGGTGAAAACAGTGAAATGTTGGGGTAGGGGTAAAATCAAGGGTACAATCATCTGTCCACAGCAATAATGGCTGTGGTTGGGCTGGGCCTACTGAGCACCCGCGGATGGTAAACTGCTGCAAATCCTTCATTAGGCTACAGCGACTTCTACTGGTGACTCCAAATACCTTTTACACAGCGAGGGGTGCCTGCCTGCCCACCCATTTTATACAGGAAAAGCCTCAAGCCCCCATGACCCTGACAAGGAATAAGTGAGTGAAGTGAACGAGCAAATGAATGAATGAATAATAAGGCTTTCCAAAGTTCAACACATTTCAGTACACTGTTCTACCTCCTCACTATAATCTGCTATCTGAGGAAGATTTACCCATTCATCAGATTATAGAGCCATACTCCATTGGAATTTGGTCAAAATTATCTTAAAGAATTGCAACGGCAAAATGCTGTGATATATAAATATGTGATTTGCTGTAAGCCCTCGGTGCCTGTTAGCTATTAGTGGTAATAGGCTTGCAGCTGAAATACTGCACTAAATGGAAGTGTTAGAATTGCTTGCATCAGATATAGACAGTATGTCTGAATTGTCTGTGTATGCATTATCCAGATAGGGAGGAAGTCTCTCTCTCTTTCTCTCTCTCTCTCTCTCCCTCTCTCTCTTTCTGCGCTCTACCCTCTTACAGAGTCATGTTATCCAGCCTTTCCCACTCATCACTGCTGCAGTCTCTCAGTGTCTGACCTTCCACAGGGACCATGCAAGCATTCTGCCCAAGGTAAGTTACAGGGCCTGGCTTGTGTTGTCTCATCCATGCACCTATGATGTCATTTTACCTGAATTAATTTCAGTCTACACTGCTCCTGTTTTTGCTTAGCCTCGTGTTTACAGCCTTAATGCAGGGTAACTACCCTCTGCCAAGGTGTGGTGGGCCCCTTTGAATTTTAAATTGATATAAAAATGTGACTGTGGAAGTTGTCCCTTTGGGGACTGAAGATTAGTTCCTTCTTTAATGAGGCTTTTTTATGTATGTCATGATATTCATTCTGTTGATTCACAGGATTATCATTTTCATATGCAGGGTAAGACATTAAGTGTGGATAGGAAATGCTAAAAATGGGGATATACCCAATTTTAAATGTTTCGGTTTGCTTTTATGCATCTGCTTGTATGGGTGTGCAGATTGGATTGCTATTAGTTTAATCATGCAGAGGCTTGCTTAATTCCTCAGCTTTATCAATTATGGCATTATTTTATATAACTGAACAATCACTGAGACCATACCATAAGCTTTTTAAATTGTACAGTAGAGTAGGTTGCTGACAAAGCAGTCGACTTTCGGTCAGGATTCAGGGTGACTTCATAACAGAGGGATCAATACACAGTAAAAGCGTGGCAGAGGAGGGGAGGGCAGCTCAGGGTAAAAGATGAGCCTCTCCACCGGATGCTTACTCAGCCCTCTGTGTGTGTCTGTGGAGCGATTGGTGGAAATCCTGCCCGAGTCTTTAAGGTCTTTAATTTCCTACTGTCCATACCCTTAGATATGACACAACTCTAAAACCTATTTCACACAATTCTGGACATTCAGCTAAAATTGAAATACCCTCTTAAAATGTGAAAAGTTCAAACAGACACTTTCAACCAACTTTTCCTCAACATGGTGCATTGTTGTATAAATAGAGGAATCATACAGTTTTACATTAAATATTTTGCTGCATCTCTCCATTTTTATTGAATGATTCATGTACAAAACTGTCTGCTGTGGACATAAACATGTGTGTCTTCCTCTGTGATTCCGTTTGTAAATCATTTGTTTCTGGGGACATCTTGTTCCAGGCTGTATCTGACCCCAGTCAGAGATGAAGAAGCGGAGTCTCAGAGGAAAGCTAGGTCTCGTCAGGCCAGACAGACCCGTAGATCAACACAGGTAAATGGCAACCAGGTTGCTTAAGATGAGGCTTTGCTGGATTCTTCTTGACTGTTTCCAGGTATGAAGCTGATAGTTGTCCTGAATGTATCCGCTGCAGGGTGTAACACTGACAGACTTGAAAGAGGCTCAGAAGACCTATAGCCTGTCTTCTCATGAGAGACAGACGGAGGATGGAGGTAATCTGTCTGACAGGTCATGTCTGAAAAGCAGCCTGACAGGAGTCAACATCACCCTGGCAGAGTCCATGGAGCCCAGGCAGACGAGCCTCACCTGGAACAAAATAGAGGAAGTTAGCATGATAGTTTGCTCTGACTGATATGGAATCCAACTTAAGACTAGTGCTACAGAGCTGTAACTTAGTGCTTGTTTTTGACTGACAGTATTGCATGTATCCTGAATTATTCTGTTATCTGTGAACAGCAGGAGACCACTGAACCCAGGTTAGAAAACCACCCCCTCTCATATCCCTCTGCAAGTGGAACCTGCATCCTGTCTCACCAATCCAACATGAGCAACAACCTGTTTAGAGGTCAGGAAACCACTAAGATTCTTCAGTAAAATTTAAAAATTGACTGATTGAACATGATTCCGTTTCAGAAAAGCGCAATAGAGTAATGCACTGAAAATATTACAGCACAGTATTTTGTCTGTGCAGCTGGTGAGAGATGGAGGAGAGATGAAAATCAGAACCTGATTGAAGGCACAATCCAGCTGACCCTCGCCTCAAAACAACAGAGTCAACACAGCTATGATGTAGAGGGGTCAGACTACAGGACCACAGAGGTATGTGGGAAACTACATTAGCATAAAGAGAATTGTGGTTTGAGCTACTTGATAAGCAATAATGTCAATAATATTTAAGGATCCAAGCACTTAGCACTGGAGCACTATTTTGTTTCTTGTTTTTTTTCAGGGTTCATCCAATTCCAATTCCCAATTTTTTAAACATTGCAGGCTAATAGATGTATTTCAAACTAAGTAGCTCATTTTGTGTCCACAGACACATGCCTCCAGGGCCACCGTCTGGTCAAACTTTGGATTTTCAAATGTTTAACTTCACATTTAAAACCTGTATATTTTTATCTGCATCAAGTCTCACTAAAATGGGTCAGGATCCATCAACTTCTGCTGCACTTTCTCCAACCAAAATAATGAATTTACAAACAAAAAGCTAACTCTACTGCACAATGTAGCAGTTCATGAGAAAGCCAGACATGTAATCAAATATGGGGAAATATAATAATTCTAATTCTGTTAGTTACTTGTCTGTTGATAGAAAACATCAGCTTTAACATCAGTCCTTTAATGTTCTTTCCATATTCAAAACACAGAATCAATACCATTCCTACTTTCCTGCCAAATGTACCATTATGTGTTTTCTTTTCTATGTTGAATAAATTATACATTTTAATAATATGTCAAAACCAAACCTGAAACTTACCTTAGTAGCAGACAGATGTTGTGGAGAGGGTTTGGTTTTTACACCTCCTGGGGTGTGATTTTGCGAATGAAGGGGCGCCTTATTGCTGACAGAATGATCCTGAAGATGCTTCTTCGCTGAGTCTTGTTGTTTTTTGGTGTTTCCTCTTCTTTGCCACCCGAACAGATGAAGACACAATTCGTATTTTTTATACATTGTTTGTTTGTTTGTTTGTTTGTTTGTTTGTTTGTTTGAAAATGGCGTTTCTGCTTTTCTGGATTATGATGGCTGTATGCAAAACTTTTCACATGACAGTAGCCCAACTTTCATACAAGAGTCTATTAAAGAGTTCATACATGAGTATATGTGATGTTCTCACTATTGTCACTCTACAATGCTTACACATTACAACAGCTAATAACATTACAGCAGATGTGTTTATCAGGGATACTTACTTTTAAGAGAAGCCTGGTTCAGCACAATTGTCTCATCTGCCTTCACTTCCACGTGGCTCTCAGCTGGTGTGGATTGTGTTTTGATTGGCAGGGCCATGATGCCTTTGACCACATGCTCTGTCAAAATGTGGTAAATCTCTTTCTTGTCCTCCTGTGACATTATCCTCAGCCTTTCAGGTGAATATGCCTGCTGCAGGGCCTGCTTGACATGCTGCAACACAGAGGAGACTTCACTTTCTTCCACGCATGTGTTGGCTTCCCTCCAGGTGCAGGTGATTTCCGTGTATTCCTGCTCAGCCAGAGCCTTCAAGACATTCTCGGACAGGGCCTCATCTTCCAGCATATTGTGTGTCCAGGGCAGCACCTGAAGCGCCAGTCTGAGGCAAATGTCCCACACTGTGTTCATGTGAATTGTCTTCATTGGTGGCTGGTCAATGGAGAACTCAGCCAAGGCTTTCTTTGAATCACCACCACGAGGACTTGAAACAGAGGAAGGGGGATTTGAATCCCAGAGGAAGATGTCAGCTTCAGCCAGGAGCCTCTTCACTTCCCTGGCCACACCAGTCCTGATGGCACAGGTGATCTCCTCCTTGTCAATCTTCACCTCCTTAAATATCCGAGTAAACCTCCGGCCTTTGGCTGAACTGAGCTTCCTCAGGTCCTTGTGCAGGGAGCTGAGCATCAGTCCTCTGGTGCGCTCGGAGAAGGGCACATACAGCTCTCTTGTGTGCTGCATGGCTGCGTCTGTCTGAGACTCATCACAGACGTCCATCATTATAGCTGATGCCACCTCTGTGGCATCGCTGGCAAACAGTGGCACAGATGAGCACTTGTGGTGAAGCACATCACTCGACTTGTTTATCAGGCTCATGAGCAGGTCCACTGTGAGATTCAACACAACGTCGTAGACGCGGTATGATTTGGGCCACTGCTCCACTGACCCGTTTGCTCCCAGTCCAATCTCAGAGTCAAACAGAGACTTGTTCAGCTCTGTTCTGTCCATCTTTGATTGGAGGTAGATATCACTGAAGTCACTCACTCAAGATCAGATGAGAGTATTTGTTCTGTAGATCGCTGTAGACAGTATAATCGAACTTTCCAACTGAAGTGTAGACTGTGTCTTGCACCGATCATCAAATGAGCCGGCACTGTAACACCAACAGTATTGTAACACTTTCGCATTATGATGTAATTGCTCATGTCACAAGAGGGGCCACAGCCTCTGACCACTGGTTCTCCCGGACATTCTAATGCAATGTAACTGGACATGTGTGTGTGTGTGTGTGTGTGTGTGTGTGTGTGTGTGTGTGTGTGTGTGTGTGTGTGTGTGTGTGTGTGTGTGTGTGTGTGTGTGTGTGTGTGTTTGTCTATGTGTGTGTGCACATGTGTGTGTGTGTGTGTGTTTGTGATTTTTTTCAACTATATTGTCAATTAGAGTACTATATCTTAATGGATTATCACAAAATATAATTTTTTTAACAGCAGCGTGTGTGTGTGTGTGTGTCTAAA
>OMLB01044774.1:0-10004 GCA_900302555.1 Myripristis jacobus | reverse complement strand
CCTTACAGCGACAGTTTTTCTTATAGATCGATATTTATTCAAGTGTGTGTGTGTGTGTGTTTGTGTGTGTGTGTATAAACATCTTAAAATGTCCATTTTGAGCCTCTGACTTTGATTGTGCCTCTGAATAGCAATAATGTCAATGATGCTTTTTGTACATTACACATAATGCTAAAATCATGCCAGGTCTAGTGAAAATCTATCATAAAAAGGACCGTTTTTTTGTATTAGTGTTAATTAATTATTTTCTTTGGAAACCTCAGTTTTATTTTAACATTTTAAAAAAATCTGTCAGCTGCTGACCGTTAAAATGTATATAAATGTATGTAATCTATGAGTTTTGGTAGAGTGCTGCTTAGTTTTTGCAATCCTGAAATTGTTATTATTATTGTTATTATTGGTAGTAGTAGTAGTAGTCATGGTAATAGTATTAGTGGTGGTGGTGGTGGTAGTAGTAGTAGTGATAATAGTAGTGTTATTACTTTATTATCATCATTATTATTATTTTATTAGGGTTGTTATGATTGTCATTATTTATATAAACTTTTCAAAACTCAGTTACAAAGCACTTTACAAAGGGTAGGAAATAGAAAAATCTGCTTCAAAAGCAATAAAAACACTTGGCCTCTAACAAGATGGTTGATTGACAGGATTTTTTTTTGATTGAAAAACATTCACCGTTGCTAGGCAAAGTGGTCCTGGAGTATTTTAGTAGGTTTGGTTGGCTTTTTGTATATGAAAAACTCTTGCCTAAATTTCTAACCAGAGGACAGCAGATCCTCTTAGGACACCAGATTGTGTAACAGGAGGACAGGACAGTGTGTTTGGCCACTGGACGGTCACCAGAGATATAGGCCAGATGCTTTTATTCAATTTCCCCGGAGCGACCAGTCACCCAGAGTTACCCAGCAGACTGCAGGCTGCATACAGAGGCTCTGTGTTCAAAGATTTCCCTCTGCTTCACAGTCATATCACACCATCGGTTAGTTTCTACCAGCAGAATTATAACTACCATCACACTGGGCGGGAAGGCTAGTTCATGTTTCCACTAATTGTGTGGCATGGAAAAAAATGCAACTGTGCAGGGATAAAGCAGCATAATCTTATTAATCTTGTTAGCGTCTGCACACACAAGGAAGCTGCATGACTCAGGTTGACTGCAAAACGTGAACTGGGACACTAAACTCTTTTCCTGAAGCTTCGAAAGTAAAATCGTGTTGATTTCCTTTAGCAAATCTACACTGATAAAAAAAGGAGGATATGTAAATAAAGCCAAGATTACAATTGAAAGAGGGATTTGGAAGCTTTGAGACAGCTGAGATGTGGATTGTGCAAAAGAGGCTGAAACTCAGTATCAGGAAGATGTCGCTAGCGTTTTCTATTTCAGGGTAGTTCTTTTAACATCCTTCCTCCCTCAGAAGTCCCTTGCATTGTGCTTTTCACCAACACAGACACACAGGATGTGACGGTCTATGAAACAGCTGTTTAATTTAGATGGAGATTGTACTGACGTTACCCTTTTTTCAAGCCGCGCAAGAGGAATGTGCATGCTGCTGTTTTCTCTCTTCTCTCAAACATTGAATTTGATAATAAATGAGTGGCTCAACAAAAGGAGCATGCAGTGCAGCAATGAGTGGATTTTTTATTCACTGGCTCTTAATCCAATGCCTTAATTGAATTTCGTGGATGGGTGCACAGTCACCTTGCCTTCTCTAACCTATTCCTGCATGAGTAGTGGGGACAGCCAGCTCCCAGACCCCAGGCCTCTCCTCATGTATAACAGCAACCTTGACAGTCTGAAGGGGTAAATATATTATGTTGGCTCCTGGCAGTGAGCTGGAAGCAGTTTAAAGGATGAATGGTCAAGGGGATGTGGGCAAGAGGAAGTGGCGCTGTGCATTTATCGATTGGGTGTAGGCTTGATGTCAGCAGCCATAAAGCTTAGTTGGTAACAGGGAGGTGGGTCTTATTCTTCTACACATTAAGGCTGAAACCGCTTATTTGTTTGTTTGTTTTTGCAGAAATTGAAATTGAAATTGGGTTTTGTGTTGCTAACATAGAGAAATCATAGCTGTTCATCAAATACTGATAAAAAATACTCTTGGATTAATGCTGTTTCATGTCTGTGTTAGACTGTGAAAATCATTTGCTGTCCAAATGGACAGATTATTGAAATAAAACAAAAATACAGGGAGGTTCAAGATTTTCAGAGCCCAGTGAAAAACATCACTTCTGTATAACAGCACTCTAAAATGTTGAATTGAACATTGAAAACTGAAATATATCATCTCTAAATGCTTGAACTCTTGTGGTATAGCATTTTTTGGTTAAACATTTCAAATGCAAAAGCTTGATTTACACTACAAGACAGAACATTACCAGCAGGTTGCCACAGCTTAATAGCATCTTAGTGGATGTTCCACTAGCCTGCTGCCTTTTGGCAGATAGTGTGTGTTCTCACCACCAGGACCACAGCCTAATCAAAATGAGATAACATATGTTTCAAGTCTTCTCATGAACAAGAGCCAGTTGGTGATTCTGCAACACTTAAGGACTTTGAGGGGGATGAGAAGTTGTAGCATCCACCTTTTTAGCAGGCAGTTCCTCTCTAAACTTGCCATTTTAGACATTTTAGACTAAATGTGTGTTTCAACATGTAAATATAATTTGGGTAGATGTACTGTAATATGTATGCACTGAATGTGGTGCAGTATATTTCTAGGGAGATAGCCTGTTACCTGGAAGATAGACAGTGTTATACATATGAAAGTCCACTGATGATTAAATAAGGGATGGAACTTGTTGATGTGTAAATGCCACTTTTGACTACACTTACACAAAAATGTTGTCTCTGCTGCATGAAGAAATTGTTATTCCTAGAGATAGTGTGTATGTAGATCAGCAGCCTCCCACTGATGGACACAATAACTTTAACTTCAAGATAATCGCCTTCTGCAGAATCAGTGGATGTATACCGTTTTGAGAGTATGTAGAGTATACATTTTCATGGAAATAGGAGGTTTATATTTATGACAATAACTTGTGTTCAAATCGTCCAGCACATTTCAAAGCATGGTTACTGAGGGCTTTAGAAGGAAACAGAGGAAAGGTAAAATCAGCTAAAATCAAAGATAAAAGTAAACTGTTAAATGGAGGCCAAACACAAGCCTGGACCAGACCATGGAACAGCGAATAGGAGCCTGTTGTTTTTATGTCCCGCCACAGTGATACAACATGAAGTTGCCCTGGTGGTGTCTCTCAATCAGTGTGACACATTCTCATCAAAACAATAACTCAGTGACAATCCGTGATAGAAACTTCACACATACACCACAGCTTCCCCCTACAGAGTAGATGATCTGTTGGTTCAGTTTTGCTGGTTGTGGTTAATATATCATGGTGTTTATGGTGGAACATTAGGCAGATCAGTTGCCTCTTGTTACGCTGCACCCCTTGAGGAGCTCAGTTTGCGATCCAGCTAATAAGGCCAGTAATTAAAAGGTGTGTGATATAGCTTGGCACCAGGGGTATCCAAACTGATGAGTGAAGTGTTTGTAAATCTGCTCTGACGCTAACATGTAACCAATGTCAAGATGCTGAAACAGGAGTCATGTGATGCTGTCTGTTTTGGTGTGTTCTCCAGGACGATAGCTTACTGCCAGTGGGTGGACAATTTGGAGGAGACCCAGAAGCTGCTGGCGATGAGCGGCCCGCTGAGCGACACGCTGAAGTGGCTGCTGAGCCACCTGAACGGCAGCATGGTGCGCAGGGAGATGTACGGCCACGGCATCGGACGCTTCTCCAAGGAGGAGGTCTACGCCCTGATGGAGAAGGACATGAGGACACTGGCCACCCTGCTGGGTACAGAGGGGAGAGGGAGGGAGAGTGTGTGTGTGTGTGTGTGTGGGTGTGTGTGTGGGTATGTGTGAGTGTGGATCTGAGGTGAAACTGTATGTCTTTGAAAAGACTTTCCTTGCCTTCTATTCCACATTGAACATTTATTTGATTGCAGTTACTAATTACCTCAACTAATGATTACTTCCAGTTCCTTTCATATTATTTTGCCATATTTGAAATATAAAATTACAGAAAGAGTACTCTTTAAGTTCAGGGAATATATTTCCACTTTGCAAACAGACATTCTGAGCGTCTGGCTTTTACTTGACAGAAAGCATTCGATTTTTCACATCTGCAACTTGTAATCAGAGTGGATTATTTTTTGACATAATGGAGCAGAATACACTTTCAGGTTTTTGTTATATCATTATTATTAGCAGAATGATTTCTGCACAAGATGCTGCAGAATCCTCAGTTTCTCTGCTTTTCTTAACATCTGGTCTAATCAAACCTAATATGAAATGAGAGTAAAAGCAATTTTATAATTCTAATTTTAAAAAGAAATTCATAGGCCTAACTAATTGCAAAAATTGAAAAACAAGTGCATTCCTTCAGTAGCAGTCGTTTTTGGCTTTTACCCAGAATATACTCTGACAAACTATTTAAAAATGTAATGCGATGAGGACACAGGTTTTAGAATTGCAATAAACACTTATGAATAATGTATCCTGGGTAAATATACACATAAACATTTAAAATACATAACAATACATGTAATATTAACTTTCCTCTCCTTCATATGTCTTACAAATATTTACAATCCACACGCACATGATACAAATAACAAATTTTCATATATATGATTTGCATATATGGTAATATCCTACATATATGTTTTTCACATGTGTGTGAGGAAGAGAGAGATACACTGATGTAGAAGCGACGCATGAAAAGGGGAGCTTTGGAAGTAAGGTGTGGTTACACAATATCTGAGTGAGATGTCAAGATGGAAATAAGCAGTCAGACGCTGGAGAGAAATATAATTTTGCATCGATCTGTTTGTATCATTGTAATGGATGGCCAGTAGTCGTAAATAGAAAACGTTTCCCTGACAAAATGCATTAGTACTGTCTGTACCAACATCATCATTCAGCAGATGTTTTTTTTTTTTCTGTTACCGTGAGCTTTTCTAGTCCTACGTGCCAGAACTGTAAATCTAAAATGTATTGTTGCCACTACAAGTGCACATTTCCCAGCTCAAGATTAATATGGTTTATTAATTTAAGTGTAAATAATTTTTAGGTCATAAAAGAGCTTCATAGCAATAATTAGTGTGTGGCCTTACTTCAAATGAGAGCAGGTCTAGTGCAAAGTGATGGCTCTCTGCAGGTTACAGTTGTTGATCTCAGTTGTCTTGTTTTGTTTGCCCATTGGATTATTAACATTTGGTCACAATTATTTATAGTTTATTCCATGATGGGACTGTATTAGGGGTGACATGTTAGTTTGTATTGCATTAGAATACTGATTACTGGTAACCATTAACTTAATGCACTTGTTACTGAATTCTTCAGTAAAGCTAATGAGTTACTTTTTAAAATTACAAAAGTGGTTATTTTTATTTGTGTTTCATATCAAGTTTAATGAGCGCAGATGTTAAAAAGAAGAACAAAAATGTTAAGATTTTGCAGCATCTCATGCACAAATCATGCTGCTAATAGAAAAAAAAACCCAATATAAGTACATGAGAAAATTCAGTGTAATAAAAAACAGAGCAGTGGTTTTGTGTTGCATTTTAAAACAATATTTGACAGCACACTTAGCTGTTAGTTCATACTGCCATGGCAGCTTTGTAACTTCAGTAGTTACTTCTTTGGAGCAGTGATGAAGTAAAGTAACAAGCTAACTATTTTAATACTTACCTCTTAAAACTTACTGGCTTGCTCTGCTGTTTCCTGTTTGACTCATCACTGTTTCTCCTCCAGGAGATAAGAAGTACTTCATGGGCAGTAAGATATCAACAGTAGATGCCACAGTGTTTGGGCATCTGGCCCAGGCTATGTGGACTCTGCCTGGCACAAGACCAGAGCAACTCATCAAAGGTCAGTAGATGTGTTAAGGATACTCACATTTAGAATGAATGATATACGAGTGAAGATGTCAGCATTGCATATTTAACATTTTTCATTTTGAGTGTTCTGCCCACTAGATGGCAGTAACACACCACTGCAATGCAGTGTTAACTGACACAGCTCTTTGATTCTTGGTTTCATGTCCTCCAAGACAGTGTTCAGAGCAGGAGGCACTAGAGAGTCTTGTGCTTGCACAAAGAGACAAAAATAGAAATCAAAGAGTGAACATGAAATCAGCTTGTAATGTCAAAAATCAAGTTCTTCTTGCCCCCTCGTTGCTGTCAGGTTGATACTTAATTTGTGATGAAAGAGCACGTAGCTCAGGGATAAGAGCGCATTAAACGTCTGAAAATGTATCCCCAGTGTGTCCTCTGCCTCCTCCTCAAACTTACAGTGTCAGTAGCTCATTTTAAAAAGCCTTTTTCTGTCACTGTGCTGAATGAACTCATAGCAGCTGAAGTAGTGATGGCATGTGTGAACCTGCGGTGTGTGTTGTTTTCCTGACAGGTGAGCTGATCAATCTGGCCATGTTCTGTGAGCGGATGCGGCGGAGGTTCTGGCCCGAGTGGTTTGTGGAGGTGGAGGATATGTATTATGACGGAGACAGCGAGAGCAGCAGTGGCGGCTCGCCTACAGGCCTGCTGGACTTTGGCCTGTTCTCCAGGACTGACACTCTGGACGACAGCGACACCAGCAGCCACTCGGCCGCGCACACACACTCCCCCGACTCGGACCACTCGCTGTTTGACTCAGACGTGGGCACAGGCTCCGATAACGACATTCAGCTTAAGGAGGACTCAATTCCAGATATGGACGTTTGAACTGAGAACATCTGTGGCCAGAATTGGCCAACAGATTTAGGAAGCTGAACTGGTCCGCTCTGCAGGCTGCTATCTGGTTTTGCTGAACAAATATGGATGGGACACACAGGCTGTCCCGCCGGTCCACACAGCAGCTCTCACAGATGAAGAAACTGCTCCAGCTTCTCCATCCCATGACAGAACTCTCTATCATAATGATGTATATGATGTCTGATGGATGAACTTGGTATTTATATGCAGAGCATATGAACTGAACCTCACAATACACATACGTATGGTTTGTGCCCTCCCTTACTGTCAGAACTGTCGCTGTGGCAGTTTCTCTTTGCCTTATTTGTCTTGTCCTAAAATATGGAAGCTGGTTTGAAATGTAAAGGGAAAGTGCACATCTTACAAAGGTAAAGGTATGGAGAAGACAGACATTAAAACACTGGGGATAAAGATAGGTAGCGCTTCACTTGCTATGAAATGATGCAACTATATACAACTCTACCTTGTGTCTTAACGCACAAACTCATTCAAATGGGTGAAATTTATTCATTTGGCTAAAAGGAACAGCTGCTAAGTCTCAGCTGCAAATCATCCCTATACTAAGCAGTAAACTTAGTTGACATTGAGGGGCAGCCAGTGCTCTGGATTGAATGTTATATGATTTCCATTATGCAATGTGGGGGAACCTATAACACCTCCTCTGGTGACCTCATCACTCCATGTAATTATCTAAAGTTTTCTGAAAGGAATTAATCTCAAAAAGTGATGCATGGGTATCTCCACCAAACCACAGCCCCAGTCAAAATGAGATTCACCTGTATGCCTATAGAAGGGAAGTGCAAAAGAGTTTCAATTTCCAGGAGTGAGTTATTGCTCGCATTTCGCCCTGCTGAGTAATTATTTTCTGGCAAGGCAGCACTGGTGAATTTGCTGGGGTTTTTGGTTGTTAATTTCAACATCTATTCAATGGAGGCGAAGAGGTGCAGTTATTGCATTTCACCACTAGAGGGTAGTAGCAGCCAGGCTGGTTTCTCCTCTATCCTGTAACATCAAGGTCATTTTCCTCTGAGGCCCCTCCGCATGTCTGTCACTCTTGGAGTGTGTGTGGATCGATTTATGCGACCAATTATTTCCCCCTAAGTCTTAAACTTCAATGTTGTGGTTCTATTCAGTGATTATCTGCTTTGTGCACCATTACGTACAAAACAAAAAAAATGTGTTCAGTATGTATGTGTGTGTGCATGTTTTTGTATGTGTGCATGCACATGCATACATACATATGCTGCATGTTTTGCGTAAAGACTGACAGCGAGGCAGTGATCGAGCACAGCTAGAAACAAGCCTTAGTGCTCAGGGTGAATGAGAATGCATTTGTTTGCTTTTGCTCTATCTGAGTCTTAGTTCTAATATAATTTAAATTCAGTGCCACTTTATTCTCTTTTCTAGACAAAATTATCTGTCAAAGGTATTTTTGTGTTAATCTTTGTTTTCTTATTGCTCTCAAAGAGAGACATTATTTTGCACTAGTGTAAATTTACTTTCACCTTGTTTCATGGTATCAGTCTGCTACCAAGCTACTGAAAAGACCAAATGAATGGAAAATATAAAAATGTTATCAGTAACGCAGGACGCTTACAGTAACAGTTGTGCACTGGGGTGTGGTGGGGTGGGGGTACTACATTATTTATTTTGTTTGTGTGTATGTGAAGGTTACCGAGTGTGAGTGTTTATCTCTGCCTGACATCAAGATCATGTGATGAAGAAGTAAACAAGTCTTAACAAAGACACCGAGACTGAATGCCACACAAAATGGAATTGTGAATGCGGCTGGTATAAAACCCTCAAACTGGGGACAAAATGGACCAAAACATTAGAGCAAGTTTGTCTTTATATTTAGGTTCGGTGGTAGTGCTTGCAGTAGCAATAAAATGGTTGTAAAAAGATGCATTTAGAGAAGATGTGACTAGAAGTTTAAAGGTGTTGTTCACCCATTTTGAAGAATGTGTTATTATTTCACTCCCCCCTAGCTGTTATGTAGGATAGTAGTGATGCTATTTTCCTCCCACTGGATACTGGCCGCAGCTTCAATGCATACACGACTACAGAGTGAAAAAGGACAACAGTTTTGCACAAATCACTATTCATAATTGTATTTTTGATCAATATTACACCATTTTGGACAGACAGGACAAAATCCTGCTACACGTCATCAAATTTAAACTTTGTTTATCAAAAACGTTCAGTTGTTTAGGCTGTTATTTCTAAAAACGTTAGCTGGGGGGAAGTCCACCTCAGTGGCAGGAGGCTAACAGTTAGCATTTGGAGCATCCAGCCAGTATCCAGCACTCAGTAACAATGAGAGGAAGATAGCACCACTACTGTCCTACATAATAAATACAGGCTCACTGAAATAATCTGAAGTTTTTCAAAATTGATGAGCTATCCCTTTAACTGAGAAGTCTGGTTATAAAGATATGTATGGGGGAGAAGGCTGGAGAGGTGATAGAGGCCAGAACTTGATCCAATCCCAGGGACTCAGACACTCTTCCACAACCCCATCCTGTGGCTGGCGTCCCCTCCCTCTGGCCTGAGTTGTTTGCCGTTGAATCGTTTATGCGATTGCCTCATACAGTCTGGTTGTCATATCAAGTTAGACTGCTTTATCAAGCCATATTAAATCTAGATGTCTTGTTATTGGAACCATGTCGTAACATTACAGCTGGGGTCATGTAAATATTGTACGTGTGACAAACTGTACCATACTGTGTGTAGATCTGGCTGACTGATCAAACTACCTATGGATGTGCAGTCATAACCCGGAGCGACTGGATGACAACAATTACTCTCGATGATTTCAATAAAGAATAGCTGTGACAATTTTAATCATGCAGTCGTTTTATGTTCTTTTATCAGGTTAATTTGCATTCTTATCATGTGTCTCTAGGTTAATAAGAGGGTGTTGATATCATGACGCTGCTTTATTGAGCCGTGCGCTGTGTTTTAGCATTCATAATAGCCCCGCAAATTTGTGTTACATTGTCCTATCTCAGGCAGTGTGTGTGTGTGTGGGTGTGCGCGTGTGTTTTCAATCAGGCTAACAAGTCGCAGTCGTTCAGGTGCAGAGGAGGGCTGATTAAGGCTCTGCCAGCCGCTGGAGGCGAGAGCGGAGGAGAAGAGAGGAGAGGAGGGCTTGGAGAGCACAGAGTGGAAGAGGAGCTGGAAG
>OMLB01044771.1:19136-30289 GCA_900302555.1 Myripristis jacobus | reverse complement strand
GCAAAACAAAAAATAAATGCACATGAAAAAAAGGATAAGGAATCTGAGATAAAATACTAATAAATAAATAAACAAATAAAGAACCAAAGTGACTTCAGTTACTTAAATATATATACATAATTCAACAGTTACAAAAATATAGTTTTGGCTTATTTTTCCATAAACAACTTTACTGAGAGAACATGGGGACTAATGGGAAATTTCCTCAAAACTCAAATTAACTCTGTCTCCAGCGTCTGTAAGATATGCTGTGAACTCACTTTGCTTAATTTTAACAAAACAACACAACACATGATGGTGACACTTTCCTCTTCTTGTGCATCAAGCGAGAGAAACGAGCTTTCTTTTCTTCATCGCTGAACATTTCACAGCTAAACAAGACGTGATGCACCAGCCCCCCGGTGCCGTTACAGGAGCTGAATTCAGATGTTAAAAGGATGATGAACTGCCCGCCCTCGGTGACTTTTGGCTACGGCGTCGTAAATCTGCAGCGGCGCTCAGACAAGCAGCACCATTCACTAACCACCTAATTTAAATGTGACAGGGCTGAGAGAGTGAGTGCGGCGATGTCACCGGGGTTATCACACGGCTCCGCCCACCACAGATGTTGGCCTGAATTAGGTCGAATTAGCCTCCAGAAAGGAAGGACAGGAAGTTCCAGACCGTCACCACCAGCACAAGTACTACCACTCTGCAGTAGAAGTAGAAGTACTGTTCCCCTGCTGCTATGTGACTGCAGTACAAGTAGAAGTAGTGCAGTAAAAAGTGTCTCATTTCAAATGTCCTGGCAGTAAAAGTGACTGAGCTCCTTTTTCCAAACAGTAACTGTGTTAGCTGGGATCTTTTCCATGCAGTTAGAAAAGGAGGAGAGAACACGCTGCACACTACATGCTTTTAAAGGGGCATTACACTCAGCTGAAGTGAGGATCCTGTAGAATTTGGCCAGTTTTTACCAGTTGAATCTAAATGGTTCTTGTTGCAGTTTTTCATCATGCACCTTTTATTGTGAAACTTGGAGATGACAAAAAGTAGAGCCAACAAAGTAGAAGCAGGTTCCCTTCTCATTTTTGCTGACTGAGCTTTTATTGTGAAAGGTTCCACAATCTGTCATTGATCATCTGTTCTCTGTAATGGATCTGATTTAAAATGTAGTGAAGGACAAAACTCAAGCAACAATGTACTGAAGTAAACATAAAATTACTGACTTAAAAAAAATACTCACAAAAGTACAAGTAAACAAAAAAGCTTAATTACAGTAACATGAGTAAATATAATTAGTTATTTTTGCATCTGGTTGACAAAAGTCTGATGGATCTGAAGATGAAATTGAAAAATGCTTCAGTTGTCTCGTTGTTCCTATATTTCTGCTGTTTGATAATGCACACACTGTACGTGGGCGGGCACACAACCTGTACACACGACACAATAATAAAAAAAATTGTTTATTTATTCATTCATTTGGAAATAGAATGTCTCAAGCTATAATTTATAGTTACAGCAAGTTGAAAGTGGAATGAGTTCACAGCTTTTAATCAGCAGACTCTAAAGGAGTGTCTGTAGTGTGTCTCGTCCAGTTTCTGGAAGTGGGTGTGCCGTAGCGCTCATCAGAATGAGCGATGGGCCTCTGCAGCCACAGATGTTTTGTTGAATTAGGCTGGCAACACCTCCAGGAGGCTCAACAGGCAATTACACCGTCCCAGAACGACCCGATCGGATCTACACTCCTGTACGCTACACCTTCACCGTGCAGACAGTATATCAGTGCTGAGGCTTAGCCCACAACATCTCGCCCAGTGATTGCTGACCTCACCATCAATCTCGCCAATAACACACTAATGGGATAGCTTACTCCTCGAGCTTGGGAAAAAAAAAACAGGCTCTGCAGTTCAACAACCTCATTGTTCCAACAATCGCAGGTTAAAGGCGTCGCTGAGCCGGCTGGCAGATGGCTCGTTCAGCAGGTGACTTGCACCCGAGACAGCTACGGAGAGAGCGATGATGCATCCTACAATCGCAGCTATTGCATAAACACACGGTTACAGCAGAGATTTATGTGGAATTTCATTAGTGAGGTTCATGCCTAGAAATTAGGACAACAGTCTATGGTTAAAAATATATTACATACATATTTAATTCCAACAGCAGCTTCTTTTGTTTTACTGTGCTGCATTTTTAATTTTTACTGTGTTGTAAAGCACCTTGCACCACATCTCTTGTTTGAAAGGTGCTCTGTAAATAACAATTATTATTATTATTTAGTAGCCTATTATGATTCAAAAATAGATAGCACAGCCATGGACACGGATTCAAACCCAGGGTCCAAAATCAGGACCATTTAGCTGCCAAATGTGGCTAATTTTGGGGTTTGGTGGGTTTGGTGGGCATTACAGTACAAGGGTAGATTCACATTGCTGTGTTTTTTTATGTGACCCTCACTGTGCACCATATACATATTGCGACGTCAGCCAATAAGTTCAAAGCTGCTTACTACCATTTGGCGCTTTCTACACCATGTCTGTCTATGCTTTTGCTGTCAGAATCATGCACTTTATGTTATTAGAGGTGTGGTGACTCGTCTCCGGTGTTAAGCCTCCAAAAAGAAAACAGGAAAATGAGATCCTGCAGTTTTATGGCTGGTAAAAAGGAAAAAAGTTCATTTTAGACCCTGTTAGTTTTAATCACGCAGCGCTTATGATATTAGAGACATGACAGTGTAGGGAAAGTTCATCACAAATGTCCTCCTGGTAATGCCCTTTTTAAAAAAAAAAAAAATGAAACAGTAAGTTTATGAAGTTTATGAAGCATCTGTTTTGTTGTATTCACCACATTTTCTATTTTAACTCACTTTGCTGTGCGCTTGTTTACTCGGGCAGGTTTGCTGAGCAGGAGAAGCAGAATCGTGTCTGAATGACTTCAAAGCATCAGGCAGTTTCCTGAACTTTGATTTGGATTTGATTCCTCAATAAGGTGACAGACTGTTCCACGGCAGTGTCACAAATGGCAGCGGTGTACTTTTAACGGATAAAAAAAGCAGCTCTACACAGTCACTGAAGGTACTCATGAGTTCGTGATCAGATCATGCACGATATTATTTCATTTCTAGGGAGGACAGAACCAATTTCATGTTTGACTCCAATTGGGAATCCACTATTGCTTTTGCTTTCAGAGCTCCATCAAATTTTAAGCAATTTCAGTAATTTGTGGCTGTGAAACATTTTAAATATACAACAGCGAAATGACTGAACATTAAGCAACAAAAACGCAAATAATTCTTTGAATGTGAGTGTAAAGCATTTGAAATGTGTGACTTTAAATAAGCGTAAAACTCCGGAGTAAACATCCGTCTTGCTGTAGTTGTTGTGTTCACAGATGACGAACTGGCAGAGGAACCGCCAGTAAAATAGCAAAACAAACCCAAACAAAAACACAAAGAGGGAAGTCATGAGGCTATTAAGTCTCTCTGTTTATCCGTCTTGACAATACATTAATCAGAGCTGATAAGTGGCTGTCAGCTGGCCGCCTTGCCAACATACAGGAGAGATGCTGCGGGCGGCTGTCCTGTGTGTCTTTACACTGATTACTGGCCTCTTTTCAAAATGAGCCAGCTCAGTCTCCCTTACTTGGAAATCATCGGCAAACAGTTCAAGCAACACTGGACTGATTCTTCGACAAGATAAAGATGCTTTAAATTTATCGATACTGTGATATAAGACTAGAAACCGTCTGTGTGCCTTTTCCTGGTTTTAAAAGCTGCATTACAATGAAGGGATGTATTTTTCTGTTGTAGCTGTTCTGTTATTTGGCTCCTATCTACATTTCTAATGTCTATTGTGTGTGTAAATATCTCACCAAAGCACCAATAGTCACCCTGACAATATCATCATAAAGTCAATAGAAGTATTCTAGCAAAGATATTATAATATGTGATTTTGTCCATATCTCCTAGCCCTACTTTGGGTAGACTTTGGGTTCTATTTTAATGATCTAAGGACCCGGTCTGCAGAGCACGGTGCAGGTGCATTCAGGGCAAGTCCACTTTTGTTGTTTTAATGTTGGAAAAAAGGCTGTTTGCTCCAGGTGCCTGGTTCTAAAGGCTTGTACTGAGTCTCTTCATTAATCCTGGCTGTGTTTTGGGCGTGACATGCAGTAAACCAATCGGAGCGCCGTCTCCCGTCCCCTTTAAAAGCCAGGTGTGTCACACCTTGGTGGGTTGCTGTTATAATGGAGGATTTTCCAGGTAAGAAGGAAGGCTTCTCTGCGGAGGAAACGGATCTGCTCGTGCACCAAGTGAAAGCGCATGAGCAGATCATCTACGGCGACAGCAGGACTCCATCTGAGCTCCCTGAGGTGAAGC
This sequence comes from Myripristis jacobus, assembly GCA_900302555.1. NCBI lineage: Eukaryota > Metazoa > Chordata > Actinopteri > Holocentriformes > Holocentridae > Myripristis > Myripristis jacobus. The sequence goes on along the minus strand of OMLB01044771.1, from coordinate 25,935 downwards.
AGCGTCCCTGTGTGTGGAACAAGCGGAGCGGATGCTCGCCGGCGCCTCCTATGTAGGCCACCATTACTATCTTGAAACCTGAAACCTGCAGCACTGACTTCAGAGCTGCTGTTTGTTGCTCAGTCACTTTCAACTGCCTCAAGAAAGCAACGCAGCAACACTGCAGCTGACGCTCACGCCCATGGAGCTCAGATGGACACAAGAGACTTTTATACAACATGGGCGCTGGACGGGGAAATGACAACTGAGCTGCTTTCTGTTGCTTTGCACTGTGTGTGTAAAACAGGGCCCAGGAGACTGTTTCAGCTCTGAATATATCATTTAAAACCTGATTTTGACATGTTTCAATACTGACAATTTAAAATAAGTCCAATTTTGGATATGAAAAGACAAGAAGACAAGAAAAACAAAAAGAAATATTAGTGTAGTACAACCTATAATATTTTGAATTTACTGTCCTTTATCATTGGATTTTGCCATTCTGAATAAATGAGCTATTTTAAAAGACTCCATGTAGCCTATTCAGAGGAGAAATGAGAAAACTTCCCTCAGTAGAAGGATGAATTATAACCCTCCATTATTTCTGGCTCTAAAGCAGAACAACTGTATTTTTATTCATTAGTGTTTTTTTTTTTTTTGAAGCACGGATTAATTTTACCAAAGCACATTTTGTGATTGGCTTCGGGTAAAAGTACAAACACCTCTTGTCCTTTAAAAATCCTGAGCCCTTCATCTAATTGTTTGAAACTCCTTTTTTTAATGCATCCATTTAAGACCGCAGAGGCCAAGGTCAAATCTCAATATTGAAAAATCTGACCTTTTCAAATTGTCTCTCCATTACTTTTTCCCCAAGTGTAATTTCTGCACAAAGCAATGTAATATTTTTCAATATGAGGAAGATGTCCCCAGGAAAGGAGGCGGCACTTCCAATTATGTTTACCCTCTTCAAATAAAACCTTGTTTTCTTTGTCTTAGACCTGCAAAATCTATTGGCTTTTGTGATGGGAAATGGCATTTTGACAACAAATTGCACCGTTGCGTTGAATATTTGATTAATGTTTGCCCTGCGGATCAAAGATTTGGTTAAGCGACGGCTTTATATATTTCACACTGAATCATAATTCTCCTCAGTCTTTCTTGTACTTTCAGACTTTTGCATATGTAAATTTGCTTATTTTTTTTACAATGAAGCAAATGCATGTCATGCACACCTGATTGACAGGTGCTGGGACAGAAGAAATTAGCAAATAAAGCTTACATTCCCGCACATCATCCACACCATAACATTTTATTTATTGTGCCGTTTCGGTGCGTCGACCTTCCTGGATGACCTTTGGACGCCTGAGGAGGGAAACACACCGAAACATCACATAAATAAAATTTTACAATGCAGGCAGTATGCGGGAGGGTCATCCTTATTTTTTATATTACACACTCGCTGCTGGACTGAAGGAAAAATGAGACTATAATATATAATATAGATATAGATAATATAATATCTATAATAATTTACTATAATTCTATAATAATACAAATAACATTAATAAGGAGAAGAACAAGAAGAAGAATTAATTACTTATAATAATTAGTGATAGTATAATATACACTCCTGATCAAAATTTTAAGACCAGTTGAAAAATTGCAAGAATTTACATTTTGCACTGTTGGATCTTAAGAAGGTTCTAAGTAGAGCTTCAAAATTCAAAAAGAAGAAATGGGAGTGAGACAAAAAAAAAAATTGAGTGAACAATTTATTGCAAACAACCATTAAACTGAACTAGGCTGTTCATCAGCTGATCAAAAGTTTAAGACCATGGGCCCTATCTTGCGCCAGACTCCCTAAACCCGTTATTTGGGGATTTAGCATTTAGGAAGAGGCGTTCCCCCGCAAAAGTTGCTATCTTGTGCACCTCCCGTTATCCATAAAACACTTGCGCTACCCGCTATATTATGCATAGGAGTGGTTTGGGCGTTACGCCAGTCAAACCAATCAGTGTGCCAAGTGAAGGCGCCTGGGCGCGCTCTTGTAGATGCCCTAAAATGTGTGCGCAAGATAGCAATTTTAGGGAAAGCGCATAAAACACGCCCATGGACACACCTCCATGTGCAAATACCGGAGTCAGCATAATGGATAGGGGGTAGCGTGGGCACAAGATACCGTTTAGGGATAGTGGAAGTTCCTAAATCCGCAATTCGCAGGTAGCGGGTAGTGGCAGCGGGTAGCGGAAGCACAAGATAGGGCCCCATATCTAAAAAAAAAACCCCAAAGCCCCCTAAAATAGAAATAAAATCTCAAAAAAGGACTCAGTAATGAGTAGCTGCACCATTCTTGTTAATCACCCCAAAAATTCATTTCAGCATGCTTGATGCTAGTGTCTCCAGGAGGCTAGTGGGAATGTTGCTCCAAGTGGTGAAGATGGCTTCACGGAGGGCATCCACTGTCTGGAACTGGTGTCCATTTCTGTAAACTTCCCTTGCCATCCAACCCCAAATGTTCTCAATTGGATTTAGATCAGGGGAACACGCAGGATGGTTTGTCAGGCGGGCATTGTGAACTGCAACGTTGTCCTGTTGAAAAACCCAGTCATTACCACACAGATGATGGCCTTCAGTCATGAGGGATGCCCCCTGCAACATCTCCACATAGCCAGCTGCCATTTGACGCCTCTGCACAACCTGAAGCTCCATTGTTCCATTGCCAGTAACGTTGGAAGCCATCAGGACCGTCTAGGTTAAATTTTTTTTCATCAGAGAATAAAACTTTCTTCCACCTTTCAATGTCCCATGTTTGGTGCTCTTGTGCAAACTCCAAACGGGCAATTTAGAGACGAGGCCTTTGAAGACGTTTTTTGTTCTTAAAACCCTTCTCTCACAGATGCTGTCTGATGGTTAGGGGACTGCAGTTGGCACCAGTGACAAGCTTAATTTGGGCCGAGGATTGTCCCGTGTCTTGACGGACAGCCAATTGGATCCTCCGGCTCAGGGCCGGTGAATTTTTTTTGGGTCTACCCAAAAACTTTTTTGTTCCATAATCCTCAGGGTCTTTTAAGAAGTTTAAAATGACTGTCTTACTGCGTCCAACCTCAGCAGCAATGGCACGCTGCGAGAGGCCTTGCTTATGCAGCTCAACAATCCGACCGCATTCAAAGAGAGAAAGCTTTTTTGCCTTTGCCATCAGGAGGTCATGACAGTGTGGACACCTGACAGAAAATGACATTGAATCCACATTTTTGCGAAGATTTGGGCTTTTAAAGGCTGTGGTCTTAAACTTTTGATCAGCTGATGAACAGCCTATTTCAGTTTAATAGTTGTTTGCAATAAATTGCTTACTCAATTTTTTTTTTTGTCTCACTCCCATTTCTTCTTTTTGCATTTTGAAACTCTACTTAGAACCTTTTTAAGATCCAACAGTGCAAAATGTAAATTCTTGCAATCTTTCAACTGGTCTTAAAATGTTTTTTTCTTTATTTCCATGACTATTTACATTGTAGATTCTCCCTGAAGGCATCAAAACTATGAATGAACACATATGGAATCATGTAGTAAAAAAAAGTGTGAAATAACTCAAAACATGTTTTATATTTTAGATTCTTAAAAATAGCCACCCTTTGCTTTGTTTACTGCTTTGCACACTTTCAGTTAACACTCGATAGTACTTCTTTTCCTTTTGGAGAAAGATATTATGCTTATTTATAATACTTGCATTTTTCGTTCTTAGAACTGGTGGCAGCTGTCAAGCAGTGGTGACCCATTATCTCTGCATGAATGTAGCAGAAACACCGCTGAGAGTTTCTTTCTAATGGACTGTGTTTGAAAATAAAAGTCTGGACTTGTAGCATTGCTACATGTGTGTGTTTGTTGCCCACACATCTGAAGCTCTTATATGGGATAAGGATGTTCCATTCATTATTCAGATAGCCTCAGGCATGTCAGGTCCTCTGGGACATCTCTATGGGACGAGGCTGTCCTGCTTTGGATCAAGCTTCCCGAGACACAGCAGGGAACCCTTAGAAACCATACAAATACTGCTTGAGAGTTCATAGGTAAGGATTGGCGGGTCAGTTGTTGCTGGGTTATGATACACAGTAGAATATAATAGCTCTAATCCGTCCAAATCATGCTTGGATACAAATATGCACATGGCTCTGAAAACAAAAGCTTTGGACTGGTTCCTGCCCTCTTGAATGCCTGCCTCAAACATCTAAATGGTTCAAAAGGGAATGTCCAGGCTTTGCTTTCCCTTCCAAACATCTGGTTGTTTGCAAACCTCATGAGGTGATATCAGAGGCTGTGTATATGGGGAATTGAAGCGGGGCAAAATACAGGGGAAATGGACCCCAAGGGTGCAGAGAAGAAGCCTTTGATGGGCTGAGCACCAGGAGTGGACTCCTTGGTAGACCTACTGTAGGAAAACAAGATTACTGCACTGTAGAGTTAAGGGAGGCACTGAACCAACAACCTTCAAGTCTCAAAGTAAGCACCCCATGTTATCCTTGACTATAATAAAATGAAATAGTAGTGTATTGGTTATAGATATTTCAGAGCATCTCTCCTCTGTTGCCAAGACCCTACTTGAGAGGGTGATTCCTATCTCAATGTGACTTTCATGTTAAATAAAGCCAAAGGAATTGCAGACACAGTATTGGAAATTCAAATGGATGTATTCACCAGAATGTGGTCCTATGAATACCAAAGGAGAGTACTGTACAAACACATAAGAACAAAACCGCCACACCACCCACCAGGCAAATACCTCTGGAGGACAAATTGGAAATTGAATCATAAACTATAAAGAGCCAAGGCTGAGTTCAGCTGTGGAAGAAAAGAGAGCCCGGGATGGAGGTGGAGAGGAGAAAAGAAAGAATGGCTGCATTAAATAAAAGTTCACTCTTTCTCCCGTGCCCCTGCAGAAATCCATGCTGTGCTACCTGATTGAAATTTCCTGGTTTAATAGCTGTGAAATAAAGTGAAAGTCAGAGAGAGGGGGGGAAAGAGAGAGTAAAAAAGAGAGGGCAAAAAAATAAGGACAGAGTCCAGAGATGTCGGAAGAGGCATGAGAGCGAGACTCAGACACTAAAAGAAGAGGAAATAGATGGTGCAGATGAATTACAACTTCTCAACCCTGGCTAATTAGGCAAAAACTGGAATCCACACTACTGTTATTACCTTCCTAGTTCGTGTGGCGGCTTAACCAAAGTCGGAGAGTCAACAGGGGCTTTACTTTTGCCTTCGAAACCAGAGTTGCGGCAGCCTGGGTCTATGCGGGGTTGCCTGATGAACAAACAGGTAACGATTAGCACTAATGAATGCAGTGAAAGGACTCAGATGAGGTCATCTCAAGGTGCAGCCAGAGGAAACTCTCCATTTACACCAATTAGCGCACCCAGAAAATTAGAGGGTAACTATGGCATCCAAACACATACAGTAAAGCACTGGCTCATGAAAAAAAAATAAAAAAAAATCTTCAGTAATCCAGCTCTGATAGTGTGAAAATCAGCCCTGTGTGTGTGTAAGCCTCTCATCAGTTCATTTAACACTTTTCAACAGTTTTGAACATGCATTCCAGAGCCATCTCAGCTTGGTAAATAAACAACAAAGATGTGTGGACCAGCAGCTATAGTATGGTTGTAGTATCGCCTTGTGATATGATAATGCATGATATTTGCATCAAATTCTCAACATGTGAATCCCTGGTGAAGAAGATTTTACTCATGAGCTGTCATGGTAAATATATGTGTCTTATCCAGTGGAAAAAAAGAGGCTCCATGCTTTTACAACAGCAAAACAATATCAAAACTTCTGTTTAAAAAGCTCATCATGCAGTATAATCCATGTTCCCGGTATCCAGTCGTATGCTCATTACTTCCAAAACACACATATTTTCACTAAAATGTTGCACACAGACCACTGACAAATGATGAGCTTTTTTAACTGAACTTTTTACATTGTTTTGCTGTTGTAAAAGCATGGAGCCTCTTTTCTCCACAAGGCAACACACATACAAATATCACACATTATCGGTAAAGTAAGCCTTTATGTCATGTATCATCCTTTAAAAACGCTGATCGCTCATTTTAATTTTGCTTTATTAGCCATCAATAGTGTGTGTCACTTGTCACTTATTCATTATGGTGGGTATCACACTGGTGCACAGCTTTCAGCTGTGTGTTTTCACACTGTTCCTCATAATAAAGTACCAGGGAACGCCAAAAGGCAGCAACTATTTATTGTCTCATAAGGCAACCAAGCATAATTGCTAAATGCGATAATAAATTTGTAAATTAGGAACAAACATTTTTCACATTTCTAACCCCCGAAATCATCTTGCAATCCCTTTAACTGAGCTCTCAGGTTATGAATCACCGATATAAACTGTGACATGCACACCCGTAAACACAAATGCAAATGCAGAAGACACGCACACACAGCCAAATACACACAGCAGGTGGCTGGCCCTTAATAACCCAATCACACCCTCACAGTCTGCTTTTGTCTGTCTGTCGGTCTGATTCTTCAGGCATAGGCAATGAATCATCCCGCCTTATAGCGGAGTGCATCTCGCTGTCTGGCATCACCTCTCTAGTTTCATAGATATTCATTTTCCTCACTTGGTGAAAAATAACCGCTATGAACACACTTCCCCTCGGAAAAAAAGCCATTTTGGCACCTCTGTCCTCTTCTTGTTCAATATTTCAACAGACCAGACCTGTCTGCCTGACACACACACACACACACACACACACACACACACACACACACACACACACACACACACACACACACACATATAGATATAATG
>OMLB01044770.1:0-10580 GCA_900302555.1 Myripristis jacobus | reverse complement strand
AACACATTAGTGAGGACTTCAGATTGACCTAACTATGATCAAATTAGTTACCAGTCTTTAACAATTTCAGCATCTGCTTGCATTTAGCAGTGACGTTTGCCCATTTACTATTCCAACCTTGCTGGCAATCGTGGGCTGATTATATTTTCTGAGAACGTGAACCTAAATCCCAACAGATGTCTGAAATATATTTGTATGCAGAAATTTGTATGGTGCATCTTGGTACCTAACAAACATTTTGCTGGTTTCCCTATTTCAAGTATAATCTAAGTTCAGTAAGGCTGTGGGACAGGTTCAAAGTCGGACGTTCTACTTTAAAAGCTCTTTCAAAATATCTAATAAATAAATGGCTTCACTGATGTTCCTGATAAATAATTGTCTCTCAAATATAAAACTCAGATGAAGGGGATCTTGAAACCTTTCTTTTCAATTTCAATGCTATTTCCAAAGTAAACAAATTCTCCCAAAATAATTGGTAAGGGAAACGATAGATGTAACAAGAAGGAGGTGCGAGGAGTCGGCCAGTAAGGAGCACCTGGCGGCCATCATCACTAATGAAGCTGACCTAATTACCAGAGTGACAAATGTTATCAAGTGCTCTCCAGCAAAAATAACAGGTGATCCAGTGTTACTCACTTCATGCAGCGTGAGTGGAGGTGGCAGCGAGAGGTCGGCACTCTGACCAGGCAGGAGGGGAAGGCCAGCAGCAGAGTGTGGCTGGTCCGGTCCAGCGACAGAGACAAGAGCTGGCGAGCCTGGGCAGATTCTTCGCCACACCTGGAGATGGAGAGAGGAGAAAGGTGCGAAAACAGCAGAGGTGGAGGACTCCTCTGTTTTCACCTCAAAATGAACCTGTGATGTTTCAGAGGTCTAATGTGTTGCTGCTGTGAGACAGATAGGTCTCACGCAGGCTGGAGGCAGAGCAGCTTTGGGGACAGAGATATTGGTTAGCTCTACCCCTTTTCACACTGGCCTAAAATCGCGCTACCATCTGGGATTTGGGCTCAGTGTAAACGGGTTAACCGGGCATTTTAGTTTTTGCGTTCTGAACTCCACAACGGTCCCAAGTAATTAGCAGCTTTGGATCTGATCAGCAAATGTGTTAAGGGGTCAATTGCTAATTTGCAACCTACGTAGACGCGGATGTGCTCTACATTTTAGGCAGGCAGTCCTAACCTCAGTGCAACTTTAACTGCTGCAATATGACAAACCAATATATCACCACTTTTTGGATTGAACTCATTTGGTTGTTTTGTTGTAATGAGAGTCCACCGGAACGCCACAAGAGTGTGACAGCTAACCTGGAGCAGCCTGGGACATCTGCTAATGTAAATGGTGTCACTCGCTATTTTTTTTTTTAGCGGGTAGTCCCAGGTGAAAAAAACAGCCAAGCTCTCAAGTGAACAGGATGGCCAGAGCTGAAGTGGAAAATTGCCCATGACTGTGACAGAGTCAAAGTTGGGAGAAAAATCCATGTACATTGAGCACAATGTTGGCGTAGGTTGGCGTAACCGGGTAGTGGTGTAAAAGAAGCATTAGTTGTCTGGTCACTGGTTGCAGGTGATGCAGGTGATGTCACCTCCTGTAGTACTCTAAAGGTGACATCACCTGCCACCTAAGACTACGCACCCTACCTCAGACATTTGGGTTTGGGGTTTAGTTACTCTTTAGTTATTCTTTAAAACTCTTTAAGCCTCTAGCTATCTAGGTGGCCTGCTAAAGATCATAAATGTCATACTCATGAATGATTTAGAAAGGCAGTTTGCCATTTATATTCCTATTTTTTAGCCACAGTTCTTTTTGTGCCATTTAAATTTACCAATTAGCTGACTTGGACTCTGAAATGGTAGTTTGGGTTTTTTTTTTTTTTTTTGCCTCCGCCTCCGGGCTTCTGTCTCCAGAGGAGCAACAACCCAGAGAAAATCTTTAATAGCTAAAACTTCAATCTACACAACATAACTTTTATGCCGCTTCGAGAGCCATCAGTCATCAGCTCAGTCTGTCCTGGAGTCATAATCAGTTCTGAGCTGCGTTTCAGTCTGAAATAAGCATAAGCAATGACAGCTGCTGGGCAAAGAGCGGAGCTGCTTTCAAGTGCGCCGCTGAAGACGGGTGGCATCGGACCTGATGTGCTCCGAGCAGCGCGATTACCGGGAGTGAAAGGATTGTGAGATCAACTTTATAATTTATTAAGGATAAAAGGCAAAAATCTCTTGATTTCGACTCACTTCTCAGGGTTGAATCCCTCCACCTCCTCCAGAAAGACGCTGCTGTGAGAGATGGAGTCCCCACTGGGGATCATCAGGAACTTGAGGACGGTTCCTCGCGTGGAACCCAGGAACAAAACTGTACGGTTCTTATAGGGACCGGCTTCTGTGTCCACTACCATGGCTGTCAGCTGGTACCTGGATGGATAGATGGATAGAGAGAGAGAGATAGAGAAAGAGAGAGAGAGGTGAAATGTTTGGCATAGTCTTTAAATTTTTAATGGTATAATTTAATGTTTAACTATAGTAAGGTCTGCGTACCGTCCCATGGTCTTGACCACCCAGGGTCGATGTCCCAGCAGTGGAACGGTCTCGTCCATCAGTGGGTGGGTCTTCACAAAGTTCAGCACCTCGTCCGGCAGTGTGGTAGAGGAGCTAAATCTGGAGCCCTGCACTGTGCAGCCGCCCGGCCTGCAGACAGAGACATACATTGCGTAAGAAAAAAAGAGGGTGAGAGGATAGGACAAGAATGTACACACAAATATAGAAAGAACAAGAGATGGGTGGATGGATAGAGAGGAATGGAGTAAGAGAAAGAGAAAGAATGGAGCCAGAGGAGTGCTTTTGTACATGGCTGGAGGCTATATTATAAGAGTTGCTGAATAGGAGGTAAGGTGCAGTCTGACTGACAGGTGGGGTTTATAACAAGACATTAATAAGACTTTATGTGAGACAGATTCTCCCGACAGCAGCAACAACAGGATTCTGCCAAAGTCCTGTCGACACTTTGCATGAGAGTACCTCGGTTTGGGGACTGCTTCATCCGGTACAGGGGTCCAGATGGACTCTGGGGATTTCTGCTCCTTGAACCTGCCCTCAAAGACGTGGGCGAGCTGCTGCATGTCAAACACACACACTGCTGAACCAGGGATGCTGCCAGGGAAAGGAAGACAGGGGAACGGTGAGAGACAGCAACTCTCGGTGTGCGTTTTCGCGTGCTGTGTGTGTGTCAGTGTACCTGTTGGGCGGCGTGGAGAACAGACCCAGGATCACGTCCCGTCCCTGCATGTGGATGATATCACTGGTGGCGTGTAAGAGGTTGAAGTAGAAGTGGGAGTCCCCGGGGACGGAGCAGTTGAGACGCGCCTTCAGAAACGACGTCCACTGTTTTTCTAACACGCGTTGAGAGCCGCCCAGATCCGCCTTGCACACCCGTGCCACGCGGGACACCATCACCTAGAAAAACACATGTAACACATAGTAGAAGAGAGGAAGTAGTGGAATAAAATGGGATGGAGAGATAGACAGATAGATAGATAGACAGATAATGTACCTTCTCTAGGTGGTGAAACTCCATGGCCATCTCTCTGAAGAAGAAATAGATATGAGGCCCCCACTCAACAGCGCTCACAAAGTAGGGCTCTGGAAATTAATTTAAGAAAATGATTGTTAAACACACACACAGGCGCACACACACACACACACACACACATGCACACAGACTCACAAAAGTGCCTTGAGGGCCAAGCGTAACGCTCCACATCCACTGACATGGCACTGTAATAACAATCACATCAACATGGACGGCTGGCGTCTACTGGGGTCGGTCATCAAATATTCATGTCCTGTTTAATTTATCACCATGGACAACCAGAGACACATTATTTATCATTTATTCATCCAGCGCTGCTCCTGCTCTGACCTGCCAGGGCTCGCCTTTCCTCAGTGGAAAACAGGCTGGATTGAACGCCACTGGCTTGTTAAAACCCCCGGATCTGTAGAGTTGAGCTAACCTCAATACATCACTCCATATCTGAGTGTGTTCCACTTATAATAGAGCTATTAAGTCAGTGTCATGTTGGCCTAATCATGTCTGGTTTTCCCAAATGTATTTCACCATTTACCCCCCGAGATGAATCTCATTCCCCTGTGAGCCAGCTGTGAAAAGACAACTTCGGTGTTAGGATTTTTTAATAAAGCGTTGAGGGGTAATGATGGCGTTTTCTGTTGTTTGCTTCCTCGCTGAAGGTATCAAGCTTTGGAGACTCATTTATAACGTGTCTGTTTTTGCAAGTACCTCGGAACCATTTGGAGTCGTGTTTGACTGTGCGGAGGGCGGGGCTGTCGCCGAGGCTGCGATAGATCACCGCATCGATGGCTAGGAAGTCTGTCACAGTGCCGGTAAAGAGGCTTCCATCTGCGAGAGAGGCAGAGAGAAGAGAGGGAGAGAAGAGGAGGAGGAGGAGGAGGAGAGAGGGAGAGATTACGAAGAAGGAGAAGATACAGATGGAGAGATAGCACAAGGTCAGGAAGATTAAAACCAAACAAGCAATGCAGCGAGAGGTCTGACTATAAATCATTTGCAAAGGTAAACACAAGGGCGCAGAAGCTTCCCTCCCTGGAGGTGAGAGCTGGTGTCTGATGTATGCTGGAATCCCTCAATTCTTCAGCTTTGGCGTTCAAAAAACAAGGTGTCTACCTGCGAATAAAGCCACGTTGGCATGCCGTGGGTCGTATGGGCACCGTGCCATTCCGCTGACAGGCTCTCCCACCATTTCTAGAGTGTCTCTCTGCAACACAGTGGAGGAGAACATTTATATCTCGGCAGACGAGCCGACAGACTGACTGACAGACACAAAGATGGCTACTAACAGTGTAGTTGGCGCACAGCGGGTTGAAGGCGTTTGTTCCACATACAAATAGGCCACCGTGCTGGCTGAGCAAAACTTTGATGAAATTCCGGCACTCTCCCTGTTGGAAGAGAAAAAACAAAAACACAATCAAAAAAGAGAAGAGCAATGGAGAAAATCATATGGTACGGATCAACTTGAAAAAGACTGTTTTGGACTGAAGCTCGGCTCAAAACTACCAATCAGAGCATAAAGACCGCCATTATGAGCCATGAAGCACGCAGCTTAAAACAATCCTTTGGGGAAATAACACCCTAAACACCACCCCATCTGGAGAAACAGAACAGGATGGGAATAACGTGACGGCAACCTTCACAGTGGAAGTTGATTTAGCCGGATTATTTACTTAATCACGTATGTAGTTATATGCACACACCTGGGTGCGTGTGGGCACACAGGTGGTCTGTCCCAGAGCGGGTGATGCTCGACTTGCTGGAACCTGCATGAATCTCAGTGTTGTGTTCAAGGGGACACTGGTGTGGTATGCTTGATATGCTTAAAAGATAGGATCAATATTTTTCAATCATGTCTGTATTAAAATGTCAATACCCATCATTTAAAACAACTGTACATCGCACAACCTCACCCCGAGCTTTAGTGACGAGGAACTCACCACTCGTTCATTCTTAGCCTCGAAAAACATTAGAAATTTCCCGGAAAAAGAGCTTCACCACACATCATCCCACTGGTCTTTCTAGACCTGACAGGACATAATTTGAGGGAGGAGGAGGCTGGAGCACCCTGATCAATGTTCAGCCTTTATTGGTGGATTATAAATGTCCTTTTTGAAAACAGGAAACTCCCAGCTCAGTCATATACAGCTTGAAATAAAACTTTTTTTTTTTTTTTTTTACACCATTTGGTGTTACTAATGACATTAATTAAGGCTCCATTCCTTTTAAGAGTACCGGAGTCTCTCCAGTGAACCAGAAAGAAGAATACCAGTTATACGGGTTATATTCCGCATCTCCAGTAATATAAATATTTAGACAAATCCACAACCACGTGATTTTATTTCTAACTTGGGTAATGCTACGCATACCTGAACCCATCTTGTCAATTTCTCATCTGTTACTACAAGATGTTCACAGAGTCAGCAAAGGACAAATCAACACTCTTTTCTTTGGGGTTCTGTGTGGACGACAGCTCAGAGTTTATGTTTTTTTTTGTGACCACGGATTTATCCTAATTCAACACTGCTTCCGCCATGTTGTCATGTTGGAAATCTGCAAGATGGACAGCTGAGGTCAAGAAGACATTTTTGTGGAGGCTGACGACAAATGTGCTGCTGGACTGTGCTGAAGATGAACAAGAAACTGCTGCAGAGCGGTTAGTTTCTTGTAACTGAAACTAGCAGTGAGGCAATGCCATGTACCATTATAAATGATGGGTATCGCTATTTTATTACAGCCTGGCTTGAAAAATATCAAACCTGCTCTTTAGAAGACTCCTACAGTAGGTCAGGCCCTCCTGTCAGATGTTTCAGAGGCATGAGTAATGCCCACTACTCTGAGACTCACAGTTTGACCTCGCCTCTCCATCTGAGCTAAAGGGCTCCAACATCGCAAGCACTTGGATTGCCTTGTGTTTGAAAGGTGCTATACAAATCAACTTGCATTGCCTGGCCTAACATGTTGTAGCTCACCTGTCTGTCTGTCTGTCACTGTTTTTCCTCCTTCTCATTTCATGCTCTCTCCATCTCTCTCCCTGGGCTCCCACTATTTTATTTTCCCTCCCTCCTCCCGAGCTCAAAACTTTGATTGTGTTTTCCTCTCCGTCTCTTTTTTGTGATACATCTGTGCTCTTTGAAGCAACGCCATTCTCTTCTGCTTTTGTTTTCCCTCTGTCGTTTTCTTACTACCCAGTGGCTGTCTATCCCCCCCCCATGTGTTTCTTCCACGGTTTCCTCCGCCTACACACATCCCATTGCTACCTCTCTCCTCCACCTCGACTGATTTCAATTACAGTTTCTTCCCTGAGGCTGTGTCACTATCTCTGCTCAGTTTCCCCTCTAATGTTTCCAGTTGCTTCTCTTTTTCTTTTTTTTTTTTACTAGTCCGCCCAGATTGGATTGTGCCCGTGGCACAGCCACATTTAAACAATAAAGCTAATATTTTAGCTTAAAGCCTGTCACCCAAGCTACCATCCCATCCGCTCAATCCCGTGGAGTGTTTTTCTCCTGGTGATTTGATCAAATTCACTTCACAACTCAGACCACTGTCAACTATCCCTTTCTATATGGGCATGATTGTTCAACTCACCCATCCTCTCCACAGACTGTGACATTATGCAGGTGTGCAAGGTCAGGTTTCAAACTTTGGGATGGACGGTTTGGGGTCTGGTGGGTTCGGGTAAAATTTCATTGAGCAACTGTGATTAAGTGATGTGCTGATTCTGCACGAACATGATCAGGTTTCTGTGAATATGTCTGCGGGTGGGTGGGCAGGCATATGCAGGTGCGCCCAGAGGAGATGTGATTTCTGTAACAGCTGGTGTGTCTGTTCAACCGTGTGATAGGGCAGATAGTGTAAATGCATGTAAAACGAGACCGTAAAGTCTATGTGTTAATGTTTGTGTGTATGTGTGTGTGTATGTGTGTGTGTGTGTGTGTGTGTGTGTGTGTGAGTGAGCGTTATCACTGTGATATCTGACCTCATGCTTGCCCTTCATCCGGCACACTCGAATGTCATTCTTATTGGATTCCCATGTTCGCTTCTGCCAAAGGGATACACCACAGACAAAACATGTATGTATGTTACGTGTGTACATGTGTATATTCTCAGTTGTGTGTGTGTGTGTGTATTTTTGGGTCTGTGTGTGCAGGATAATGAGGGTCTTACCTTGCTGTAGAACATCTCATCCCCGGCCATGTTATCCAGCTCCACTCTGTACAAGTCATCTCTACAAAACACACCAGCGGTGGAAAAGGTGGTCAAATCCTGTACTTACATGAAAGTAGCAATACCACAATGCAAACGTCATGCATTCATAATGTTATGCGAGTGAAAGCATAGAGGCATTAGCAGGGAAAATGTACTTAAGTATCAAAGGCAAAAGTTAATCATTGCGAAGAACAGTTCCTTCCAGAGTGTTAAAGGCAGACTGTGCAGTTTCAGCGGGGAGGGCAGCGAACCTCGTGATGAAAAAGTGTCACTCAATTCTCAAAAGAATACAACTTAGAAGTACCTCAGCAGTTCAAGACAACTCCTTTACCCAATGGTGACCAAAAATATAAGAAATTATACATAAATATACAATTTTGCTCCATTCTTTATGTTTTTGTGTATATTTTGACATCAAAATGTTAGATTCATGAAATGGTACTTAAAAGTGCTCCATTAGTTCTATGTGTTATTAGTCTTGGCATGAACCTGAGGGGATTTATCGTTCCTCTGCTTCATCCTTTACATTAGTAAACAAAGTGGGGTGCCCTCCCATTTGAAACTGCATAGTCTGCCTTTGAATTATTAATGTGTTAACTGGTAAGAAGTATTTTAATGCTGATGCTCTAACTGCTCCATATACTGTTGGCTAGTTTCAGCTTCGACAGTGCATCACAGTTTATGTTTTACATGTGAAAGCTGCCAGATAAATGTAGTTAAAAGGAGTTAAAAGTGCGATATTTTCCTGTGAAATGCAGTGCAGTAAAAAGTAAACAGTCTCACCAAATAGAATTACTCAAGTCAATGATTAATCAATGATTATAATGCAGCATAATCAACCAGGACAAAGTCAACATATATTTAGTATAACTGCGTCAAATTTCAGAGTCCCAAATTTCTATGCATCCTCACAAGGACAAAATGCAAAATGGCTTCCACAGAGTGGCAGCTGATGGAAGCTGTGACATCAAATGAAAGCAAAGGATATTAAAGTGTATGCTGCGCTTCTACACTGTTGGAGGCGGTTGCCGTTGGTTACCTGGCTCCGATGTAGAGCGTTCGGTTGACTTGGAGGACGGTCTGGATGTGCAGCTCCTGCCTCTGAGCCGAACGATGTGCCCTGCCCAAGAACACCGGATACCTCCTCACCACTGACACGCACAGACGGAGACAGAGAGAGAGCGAGATTTGGAAACACTTATTCAAAGCAGATACAGAGGCTAGAAACATCTTCTGACCTCTTGTACTCCTGGCAACTGTCGCCGTTCCACAGGAGCAGCTGGAATTTAAAGGTATCCAACGCCTCTCTCCTTGTAAACACACTCATCTCATTACGTTCAAAACTTCTCACCAAAACACGCGGTGTGTGTCCTTGAGGCCTTATAAACATGCTGAATCTGTTTCCTGCCTCCAAAGACATTTGCAAAACCTTATTTTGGAATAGTAAATAAGTAAATAAGTGAGTGAACATTACTTATAAGGCATTTTTCAAAATAGCAGTGACAAAGTGCTTTACAAATAAAAAATGAGACAAATACCCACAGACTCAGTGTATGTAAAAAACAAATATGAAAAAATACCATAACAATACTAACAATATATAAGTGAGATAGTGCAGACAGCTATTTAAAAGTAATTAACATGCTGTAACAACATGCGATGCAAATAGGCCTAATTCATGGACTCGGTTTTCCTACTGTGCCACTAGCGGTCACAATACTACACACCTTTAAGTGCCTTGCTCAAGGGCACTTTCACAGCTGGGGGCAGGGAAAGTGCTGCTGTTGACTCTAGCCTCGTCTTTGCCTATTTGAATGAAATCCATCAGGTCACGAGACAGCTTCTCTTAACTTTAATACTGTCTGCACTCATCCTTGATGTTTTTATTCAGGAAAACAGGGAGAGCGGCAGGCAGAGATGACGCTCAGAGGAACGGCTGACAAATGGAGGATCGGTCATGTCAATGAAACGGTTTAATCCTGTCAGAGGTTTTTACTGGCACTGATCTACGCAGCTCCATGGCCAAGAGAATAATGTGTGATAATCCTTGCTGTGTTACTGTGAACATTATTGGGATAAGGGTGTGTCTTCTGTGATGGGAACATTTTAGATGGACAGTGGACAACAGGAGGAGGAGCTGGGCAGAGAGAGCGTGGCCATAGCAGACTAAGGGGAAGTTCAGAGGAGGACAATGTGATGCATGGTCTCCATAGGGAGCCCTCATCATCAGGAGACAAAGTGGGGAAACGTCTCATCGTCCTTGACTGCAGGGAAGGGAGAGAGGACACAGCTATCCATCTCCACCTGTCTCCCCCCTCTCTCTCTCTCGCTTCCTCATCACCTCTCCTCCATCCTCCGCCTGCTGTCCTGTCATCTCCGTTTCCTCATCCAACTGTCTGTTTTTCTTTGTCTTTAAATCTTCCACCATCTTTCAAAACCTGCTTTGTTTATTTGTTTGTTTGTTTCTTGCCTCACTTACACTGTCAGGGAGACTTGGAGAGAATGCTCTGTATTTATCTGCGAGCCCTGGTTGTTGTAAAGCAGCTCCATGCCAAGGCTGTGACCCTTGACCCCAAATCTCCACATTTACCAAGGAGCCATTCATCAATGCTGTGCGCACACACAAACGCACATGCACGCTCGTGCACTCAAACACACACACACACACACACACACACACACACACACACACACATATACACATATATACACACATACACATACACATACACATACACACACACACACACACACACACACCATCTAAAAGGATTGGTCACATAATCGATTAGTTGCCAAAT
>OMLB01044768.1:2248-14215 GCA_900302555.1 Myripristis jacobus | reverse complement strand
ACAAAAATAGGGGGGGGAAAATAACAAAAAAATAAAATACAAAAAAAAGGAAAAAATAAAATCACACACTCATCGTCATGTTGGGTGAATACTGAAAAGAGAGAGAGAGGGAAGGGGGAGGAGGGCACAGATGAGTGGATATGTAACTTGACAACATTTAAACACCAGAGGGCCCTCAAACCCAGCCCTGCAAAGCCAGAGGAAGCACAGGCTTTAATAGCACAGCCGGGCTCTGACACATCTGACTCAAGTAATCAATGTCTCAATTGGTCAATCATACTTTTGCTGATTGGTTGAATCAGGAGCATTAGACGGCAGCTGCAGCCTGCACACCCCGTGGCTCTGCAGGACGAGGGTACAAGGTCGTCACATTTTTACACAATGCACCCAACACGAGACATGACCTGGCCTCAGCTAAAGACCAACACTGTAACTTTGGTGTTTACTCTGGTATTTGATATATTCTCATTTACCCCTGGCTAGTACGAGTGAAGTAACAGACTGGACACATCTGCGTTCATCATCACATCAGTGATAAAGGGGATACAGAATGAACTGATTAAGTGATTAGTAAGTGGCTGCAATGCAAGCAGAACAGAACTGCGTCCACTGGGATTCTCTTTACAGTCCTGGCTTCTAGCTCTCTTTGTTTACAAAGAACGAGTTGTTGCATGTTCCAGACACTGCTGAGAACTCAGCGTGTTTTTGCAACTCATAGTGCTGAGTCCTATAATTTAAAATAACTTCATGTCTTAGCAAGAGTGCTGCACTTCTTTTCAACTGTTGCATAGTAATGGTGGTGGGCACAATCTGCACGTCCCACAAGCATCTGTTTGTCTGCACTAGCAGGGGAAAAAAAGGAGTGTCTGAAGGATGCATGGCATACAAAAGGAAGCTTCGGTTTCAAAGTGACACGGCCGCGCCTCTGCTCACAAAATAAGATGGATGAGATACATCCATCCAATACATTATTAATAGTCTGAGATCATTATGGAATCAGACCAACCCTCTGCTTGCATTCTGCCACTAGTGTGTCAGAGGTAAAGGGTAAGCTGTTAAGGGTGACAGGTCATTCACTGGCTCTACTTACACTTTCGCTTTGGAATGGGTTCAAGAAGTTCCCGCCCATTTCGCCATCGTCTCTTGGCGTGCCAGGAGGGTTGTTCATGCCCCCCATGTTATTAGGGGAGTTCTGGAGGAGTAAAAGGAAAAAAAGAGAAAAAAACAAAACAAAACATGAAGACACTTACTTTATATATGAAAGAAAAAAAAATCTTGTTTGTCTGTCTGTGCACTTTGTGATATTTCCCCCCCATATAAACAGAAAATGATGGAAACTCACCTTTGGCAACCCATCCATATCCCCAGAGCCTGGGCGAGGGGTGAGAGGGAGAAAGTGTCAAATAGTTTTTCAAGGCAAGTTACATCTAAAATAAAGCGCGCTGCAATTTGTAAGGCCATCATTTAAACGCTGTCCGTAATCTGTTGAGCTACGCTGTGCTTTAACCCACCTAGTGATCCGTTCATGTGGTGTGGCTCCATGGCCCCCATAGCCCCCATTGGCCCATCAGGCCCAGGTCCCATCGGGAACTAGTGAAAATAAGGCGAAAAACAAAATAAATGACTGTAAAATTGATTTGATATATATGGGGATGTGACCTCTGTGGCTTATGGTTAAGTACAGATTATTTAACAAACTCTCCTGGGTTCGTTTCCGGTTAATACGTATGAGCTCAGTTTAGTAGCATTATGTGTACGTAATGCTGGAGATATTGTAGTGGTGTCCAGTAATGTATCTATAAGCCCTATCTGAGCTGGATTAGTTTCACTAGGGGAGGTCCTGTAACTATAATTACTACCAACAGCATCCATAGTATTAACCAAGTACCAAGTATCAATTTTTTTTAGATGTTATGTAAGTAAAAAAGCAACAACTCCAGAGCGAGTTTCCTCTTTTTTTTTGTTAGCAAACTCACATCATATTATAATAGCAGTGCAGTTCAGACTGAAATCTCTGCAATGTGAATGCATTTATGGTTTTGGTGGCCAGCAGATAAGTGGAAGTGTAGATCATTACATTTTGCAAGCAGTAAGTTGGAGGGAAATCAGAGATGCCTCATCGTGTATGACTGTCCTCTGGAATTACATAAAGCCCTTCAAATTCCATTACAAGAGCTCTCGTGGTAAAACTTATTCCTTTCAAACAGCGCTCAAGACTCACATTTGGTCTGTTGCCTCCTGGTCCGATGGGGTTCATCATTGTATAGATGTTTTCACTGGAGTTAGTTGAGTCTAAGAGAGAAAATGCAAAACAGTGATGTTAGTTGAGAAACAATCTCAGGGAATCACTGGCGACGGGCAGCACCGACTGCATCGGAGAAGTCCATCTCACTTAATATATTATAAACAATTCAGCACGTAACTACAAAGGAGACATATGGAAAATGAGAACTTTGAAATACATCAAGAGGGTGGCATGCTTGGCAGGTGGGGGGACACATTCGTGCTTTGTTAGTGTGAGAATATGGGGAACACATCTACATCGAAAACACCAGGCTGACAGTTATTAGGAGCGACATAGTTTGGTGACGCACCACCTGGGCTGGGCATGATCGGAGTTCCAGGTGGACCTCCTCCGCCCGGCGGACCCTGGGAGACAGACAGGCATAGAACTTAAAGATTACACCCATCACATCGAGAGCAAATACTCAAAAATACCATAGAATGTAATGAGCTGCAGAGGTATAGAAGTGATGGCTAGAAACTCACCACATAGTTTCCTGGAGATGAGGAAGAGTAGGCTATCTGTAGGGAGAAAGAGAGGAAATGACAGGCTATCAGATCTCTGGGAGAGAGGAGAACAGGACTGAATCTATGTGGTCATGTGAATGTCTCAAGGGTGTCTGACTCACAGAGTTAGCGTTTGGTCCTGGCCACGGCCCTCTTCCTCCAGGACCCCTGAGAGAGAGAGCGAAGGAGAGATAGACAGAGGGAGAAAGAGGACAATGAGAGCAGTTGAGAGGAATACAGAGACAGAAAGAGGATGAGGTGAAAATGGTGTGCTGTGTGTGAGCAGAAATACAATCGCTTGCAAGACGACATGGTGGAAGTTGGAAATTGTGATGTTATGCGAGGTGGTACCTGGTGTTTTTACTTACATGTTCATTCCTGGCATGGGACCGCCCATGGAGTTGGGAGGAGGCCTCATGCCCCCATAGTTCTGCAGGATGAGAGCAACTCACATTAGAATCAAAGCACAAAAAAACATCACATGACAATAAATCACTTAAGTCATCATTTGCAAGATTTTTGTTTTCTTGATTTTAGCGACACCCTTGGTTCAACTTCATCTCTAAACCTATGAAACGGAAGTGAACAGATAAGTTTGCCATTATTCAAATTAGCTGAGAAACTTCCACCCAATGTGTGGCTGCTAATAAATTGCCAGTTGCCAGTGTTTCAGAAGCTGGCTAACTCAATTTCCTCATCATCATAGAGTGCTCTTCCTCTCTGAAAGACAAACCTGATGTTCACTTTAGTCGTGGCTTAGAAATGATTTTCTTTCTTGGCACACTTGCCTTTCTCTGAGCAAATCATTTGTTTCTTCTACCTTAGATTGTCTGTTGGTGATCTGTAATTTTCTGTAGAGGGCACTGCTCATGCTAACAACCCAGCTAAAATTACAATGCAATGTGAAAGCTTTCAGAAACTGGGTAAGGGTGAATTCATCATTGCATCATTATAAAATATCAACTGACTATTGGGAGTAGCAAAAGGCAGTACGAAAAAGTTGTGGCTTGTAACTTCAATATGGCCATCAAAAGAATTTTCTGTGTGTTTTGAGTTACTGTATGATGAGTAAAACGTGTAATATAAATATGCAAAATGTGTTCTTATTTATTTTTTTAGAGTCATTCAGTCAGGAAGGTAGGCTATGTTCTTGATGTGACAGACCTGCACTTTCCTGCACCACAGAACTCTGCTTTACCTAAAGCCACATCAAAGTGTGCTGAGACTGAGACCGAGGACAGTGCTCCCACCATATCTTAACTGACCCTCATAAGAATACAGATGTGTGTGTGTGTGTGTGTGCGCCAAAGCGTGTCTTACCTGTGGTCCCATGGCCATTCCTCGAGGTGGGTTCATTCTCATCGGCCCACCCATGTTAGGATGCCCTAAAAAACACATAACCATAGTTGCATGCTCACTGCAACCAAAAACACTTACACACACCCACGCAAATCCACATACGGCTTGTCTCTTAAAGTCAGGAATTAAGATGTACCACAGACAATGCTCTAACCTAATCCCATTAGTTGTCGCCCCCTGCCCAATGAGGCAGTAATCTCCAAATAAACCACTGTGAATCCCTTCTTGACCTGGCACATCCACCAAGTATTCAATCCATTGAAAAAGAGAAAATCCACTGAATATGAATTTGCTTAAAAAGATGAAATCCTAAAGTCCTAATGTGGACAACTGTTCTATTTGCAGTAATGGAAGCTCTAATGGAACTAACCAGTTCTTACAAACAAATGACATTCACAAGGTGAGGTGACCCATCCTCTATAAACAGCGATCATATTTCATGATCCCAAACCTAGGTGCCCCCTAAAAGTGGTAATTGTTCCAGTCTCACCTTGCGGTCTTGTTGGATCCAGACTGTTTGGCAGGAGAGGCTGAGATCCAGGTATACCACCAGGAGGCTGGCAAAAAGACAGACAGAGAGAGTGATTAAAGCGCTGACAAAATTAACAAAAGGAAACATAAAAATGTGTTTAACAGCTGAAAGGACAGAAAACAAAGAAAAAATGTGTTCAAAGGCTAAAAATGTAGAAAAGAAACTTCAAAACTTTGTTAATGAGCTATGGGAATGGTCAAGTAAAAAAGTCTTTGACAGCTGAAGGGAATAAAGCCGACAATAATATTGCGTTTAACACAAAAACACCTCGAGGGAAAATCAAGGAGGACAAAAAAGCATCCCATACCTGATTTGGCATTCGGAGTGAGGGGCGTGGTCCACCTGGATACCGTGGTGACATGAAAGGCTGAGGGGAGAAATGGAGGGAGAAAATGAGGGAGGTCGGGGGTGGGAGTCAGGTAAGGCAAAGGGGAAAGGAGGACACAGAAAGAAAGACATTTTCATTATTGATACATCTGAGCGCACTCAACAGGGGCGGCGCCGAGGACACACGGATGGACACAGTGTGGCTGGAGAATGAGCGATGACAGTAAACAGGGTGCAACTTCATCAACACATTTTAAAAACCACAGACACGACCTGCTTCTGTTCGCTGAAACCCCACTGATGCACTCAAGTAAGAGTCTGTGTGTAGCGTGTGTTTAACAGCGCCTGCTTCTATACGCACAACACCCACTCAAAAGCAACAGTGTGTGGGTTTGCGTCTGTGTGTGTGTGTGTGTGCATGTGTGAGTGAGTGGAAGAGACAGAGCACTCACACAGTTGCCCGTACACCGTGCTCTCGCTGTGGTGTAAGCTGACTCGGCCTGTGGTCTGCCTGGCGTAGTCGGAGACACCTCAGGCCAACAACACCGTTCAAAAAACCTTAGAGGAAGCGTGTCCACACTCTCTCGCACACGAGACGGAAACCAGAAACCACAAGAATGAAGAGCCGGGCTGCCGCAGCTAATGGGCAAGGCTTGGCTTTACCTCAACAGTGGCATCCGTAGCTACTGTTCCGGCTTTGTGTGGAAACACACACTGACCAAAAAATGTTTGTCTTTGAATACACTCAGTACCCTCTAATCTATTTACTAGCCTGAGTTAAGATAATTCTATAAATGTCCTGTATGTGTATAATGTGTGTATTTAAGTGTTTGCATTTGTATGTGGCATGAGTGTCCATAGTGCCTGTCCCCTGTTTTATTTATAAGGTGCTAAAACAGTAAGCAGAGGGGAGGGGAGGTGATTGTGTGTGTGTGTGTGTGTGTATGTGTGTGTGTGTGTAAAAGAGTGGAGTAGCAGATAAGCGCACAACCCCCCACAAGCTGCTCCAGGGAAGGGGCAGGGAGTGAATTATTCATCCCACACATGGACAGCCAAGTCTGGGCCTAGAAGAGGAGCAAGTCTTGCTGCCTCTGGATGCACAGCTTTTCATAAAGGAGCCAGCTACTGGTGGGGGGCGATGTCTACAGGGAGCTAGCCAGAACAAAACTAGAGCTAAGGGGACTCGAGTTTAAGGGACAGTGTGTTTTGTGAGTTGTGAATGGAAGAGAGAGAGAGAAAGAGAGTGAGAAAGAGAGACTGTGTGTGGGTGAGTGGGGGAAAGAACATAGATAGGGGTGTTTGAGAGAAGGCGCGTGCGTCTTACCTGGCCATGGGGTCCCATCATGGGGTTGCTGGGGTTGTGAGGGGGGGGCTGTGCGTGGGGGGACTGCTGAGAGCCGGGTGGTCCCTTTAAGAAAGAAGAGCGACATCAGAGAGGGGAGGGGCCAAAATGTGGGGGTTTTACACCTGGTGGAACCAGCCAATCAAAATCATAGGAAGGAGAAGGGCGAGAGGGAAGGAACCAGTAGGGAGCTTCAAGATAGAGGAAGAAGAGGAGGAAGATGGAAAAGACTGGACTAGACCAATTTGGGCAACCTTGCTGAAATTCCCAGTTCAACAATCTAATCCTTATGGAGAAAACACAAGTTTCACACCATAACACCTGACTACACAGTCCAAAGTCCAAACAAGGGGACAAAAAAATACAGTGCAGTATGCACTTTAATGTATGCAATATGTTTAACACACTGCTGAGAATCCACTTGTCAGTATGCTTTCAGGCATTGGCCTGGTTTGTGTGGCTAGAGGAGGACTGTCCTGGAGGCTGGAGACCCTCAAGTCTGAGGACTAGATGTAGTTTTCCTCTGAACCACATGGGGGCAGTGTTGCCAAAGGCTCTTGCCAACAAACCCGAGCAGGACAGGCACCAGTGGCGACTTCGAACCACAAAGAGGATTTTGAAATAACAAGTAAGAAGTTGGAGTTTGTATGTTCACCGTTCCTATTATCACAGGCTTAGTTCAGTACGTGATTGTGTCAGTTGTGCACACAGAAAGAAATCATTCCCCCAATATTGTTGCATTTGGATGTGCAATTGGTGATATGTCACCACAAGACAAGAGGTCAGTGACCCCTAATAAATAACTCATTAAGCAACATGCTACGGTCTCTCTTCCTCACTATCACTGTCAGCTCCTTCATTTCTACCTTGTTTTCCTTTCACCTGTTTGAAAAATACAAATGCAGACAAATTTACAAATTTTAAGGGTAAATGGAATTTTCCACATAATGCCTCTGGACATTTACAATATGTGGACAAAAGTATCAGGCCACAGCTCTTAATCACTGAATTCGGGTGTTTGATTCAGTCCTATTGCCACAGGTGTATAAAACCAAGCACCTAGTCATGCAAACTGCCTTTACCAACATTTGTGAAAGAATGGCTCGTTCTAAAGAGCTCCCTGAATTCCAGCGTGGTACTGTAATAGTAACGTAATAGGATGCCACTGTTGCAACAAGTCAGTTTGTGAAATTTCTTCCATCCTTGATATTCCACAGTCAGCTGTAAGTGGTATCATTGCAAAGTGGAAGTGTTGAGGAACCACAGCAACTCAGCAACCAAGTGGCAGACCACATAAAGTTACAGAGCAGGGTTGTCGAGCGCTGAGGCACACAGTGCGTAAAAGTGGCCGACGCTCTGCTGACTCAGTAACTGCAGAGCTCCAAACCTCCTCTGGCATTAACATCAGCACAAAAGCTGTGTGCCGGGAGCTTCATGGCATGGGTTTCCATGGCCGAGCAGCTGCACACAAGCCTTATATCACCACGCACAATGCCAAGTGTCAGATGGAGCGGTGTAAAGCACGCTGCTGCTGGACTCTGGAGTGGTGGAAACATGTTCTGTGGAGCGACCAATCACACTTCTCTCTCTGGCTGTCTCATGAATGAGTCTGGGTTTGGCTAATGCCAGGAGAACGTTCCCTGCCTGACTGTGTTGTGCCAACGGTTAAGTTTGGTGAAGGAGGGATAATGCTTTGGGCTTGTTTTTCTGGACCTGGCCTAGGCACCTTAGTTCCAGTGAAGGGAAATCTTAATGCTTCAGCTCACCAAAACAGTTCGGACAATTCTCTGTTTCCAACTTTGTGGGAACAATTTAGGAAAGGACCTTTTCTGTTCCAGCGTGACTGTGCCCCAGCGCACAAAGCAAGCTCCATAAAGGCATGGTTGGGCGAGTTTGGTGTGGAAGAGCTTGACCGGCCCACACAGAGCCATGACCTCAACCCCATCCAACACCTCTGGGATGAACTGCAAACCAGGCCCTCTCATCCAACATCAGTGTCTGACCTCACGAATGTTGTTCTGGATGAAAGGGCAAAAATTCCCACAGACACACTCCAAAATCTTGTAGAAATCCTTCCCAGGAGAGTGGAAGCTGTTACATCTGCAAAGGGGGGGGGACCAACTCCCTATAAATGCCTATGGATTTAGAATGGAATGTCATAAAAGCTCTTGTAGGTGTGATGTGTAGGTGGCCCGATACTTTTGTCCATATAGTGTACAGACAGACAGACACACACACACATTTGCATTAATTCAATAGGTCATGAGCTATATGAGTCTACTGCAGGCCAGTGTGCGGGTCCCAACCAAAGCAAAAGGGGGCCTGTGCCCACTCTCGAGAGATTTCTGATAAATAACCATGATTACTGTGAATATGATGACCAGGCAGGTAGAGGCAAATAATGCAAAAGTTAGAACCAGAAAATTGCATCCCTTTACTGTGATGCAGCCTTTAAAACCAAAGACAACAATTACACCCTATCATGATATCATAACACACAAAATCCCATGCAAGCCTTATTTCACAATCAATTTATCAATATATATCGCCCAGCCTTTTAGTCTGAGAATCAGCCATTCACCTCCGGAGTTTGATTAAACAAAACCTTATGTTGTGCCACTACAGCTAAAGAGCCAGCCACAGTGAAACACAATAAGACTGAGCAGCCGCCGCTTGGTAAAACAATATTCTAAAAAGGCTCTGCTACTCACACAGTCACAAAAATTGACAAACTCGGACCATACACCGCGACCATTTACCGTATTTGCAGCAAACAGCCAAGCTTTTTTCTAACAAGGTCCCTTACACGCAAAGTACACACAAACATGCATGCACACACACACGCGCGCGCACAACCCTCACCCCATCTCACTCCCCCACCAAAGTTATAAATAGCTTTTCCGTGTGTCTCCCCTCACCCTCGCTCTCTTTCACTCGCTTATTCACAGTTGTCCTCTCACAACCATCACCTCCCCACGTCGCCTCGCTCTCAGCAAGCAAACAATGGAGTGGTAGGTAGCCACAGAAATAAACACTGCTGGGCCACAATCCTGGTCACACTGATCTTTCATTCTCCCTCCATCTCCCCTCCTCCCTCCCTCTCTCTCTACCGTGTCACTCGCTCTCTCTCTCCTACTCTTCTCCACCACCTTATCGTGCCTCCTGCCAAATGCCAGCACTGTCCATCACACCACTGCCTGGCAGAGTATGGGTGCGTGCGTGTGTGTGTGTGTGTGTGTGTTTGTGTGTGTGTTTATCTGTGAAGAACTGTTTTTGTTCGTGTGACTGTTTAAGTGTGTTTGTGCGTCTGTGTATGCGTGCGGAGCCATGTGCGAGGCTGTGTGTAAGCATGCACGTGTGTGTGCCTGTATGTGTTTACATGCGTGTCTGTATTAGTGTGTGTGTGTGTGTGTGTGTGTGTGTGTGTGTGTGTGCGCGCGCGTGCTGGCTGCATTCTTGTGTGTCTCTCTCATTCTGCTTCACTCTTCAAACAGCCATCTCCCACACTAAAACCTTTCCCTTCATAGAGCCGGGACCGGTCAGAGACAGAGATAGAAAGATGGAGATGGAGGAGTGAAGAGGTTGAATATGGGACGGATGAATCACGTATCAATGGAGCATGTGATAGATAGATGAATGAATGAATGGTGCGAGCTAGAGAGTCTCCAGTAGGCGTAAATACCAAGAGTGCAAGGAGAGAGGTGAAGAGGATAGGAAGAATGTGGGGCGATATAGGAAAAAGGAATCGGAGAGTTAAAGGTTTTAATTCCACTTTAAAATGCTTTGTCTGAGCTTTTCCTACACGTCTGACAGGATTTGACCACCAAACCCGGGTCTGACATGCACTTTAAGGTTGTAAAAGGTTGCTTACATTTGTAAGCAATAGCAGACCCATATTTTGATTTACGATGGGCTGAGGAAGTCAAAAAAAAGTGCATACCGCTGTTGTCACGTCAAAACCTTGAAACTCTAATATGGTCATTTCTTAGGTTTTAACCTCACTTGGGAGGATTACATGGTTCTTGTTCAGTATGTAAATTTCTATGAGCCCTCTCTGAACAGCTACAACATCTCCCATCTAAAAGTCTATGTCTTCAAGAGAAAATATAAATATTTCCTACTTTAGATGGGCAAACAAAGGAGGGATCATTTGTTTTAAAGGCGTTAAGGATCTTGGGAAGGTAGAGAAATAAAGGATGATTTGGTAGTTAAGTTGAAAACAATTTTGCCAGTTACATCTGTTGAATTGAATTGAATTAAAGATAGAAGTCAATGAAAGAAGAGTGGGGTGAAGGAAGGATGAAGGAGGATTTAACAGGACAGTGGCAGAGGGGTAAGTCTTACCTGGAAAAAGCCTGGGGGCATGGGACCGCCTGGCATGGCGTCGTTAGGGGGCATATTGCCCATCACTGGGCTGGGTGCTGCCGCTGCACTCTGAAACACACACAGGCATAGCAACTAAATATGGTTCTCATTGCATGTGCGTCCATTTTTCTGTGACTTCTCTCCTATTATTTATCAAGATATGCACTGACTGCCATGGTACTACAGGGGGCAGTGTCTGAGCCAGCAACGGCAGAGGACCACCCCACCTACTATCCCATTTAAAGTTTAATGGTTAATTCAGGAAAAGGGTCCTCTCTACAACAATCATAAAACTGTTCCCTCATGTCCGCTGGAGGAGAGAGAGGAGAGGAGAGGAGAGCAGGGCAGCAAGTCACCTCGCCTCGTTCACTGAGCTCAGAGGAGGAGAAGGGGAAGGAGCCTTTGATCCTCTCCTGCAGTTTAAAAAAGGGAATACCACTGTGTTTCGGCTTTGAAATGTTATTCCTGCATCCTGGGAGAGTTAGGTCTGTATTAGTGCAAATTCTGTCTCTCCTGTAGCTGTAAAAAGAAGTTATTGCATCTGCCCACATGATCTGTTACACACAGATGATTTTGTACAGAGGACACACTCTTTATTGCACTATGTTGAGCTGCTGCCCCTCCAAAGCTGGTCTTTTCAAACGATATTTGTCCATATGGTATAGATAATGATTGATATGATGATTGCCTAGCCATTTGTATTTCATGGTGAACTATGGCACAGTAGTCAAGGTGCTGTGGTCTCTCAGAGCCAATCACAGTAATAAGATACTCATTTCAACCCCGGCACTATCAAACTTCTTTGTGTAGTTAAAATAATTTTCTAAAAACCAAGCCCATTATGAAAAACAAAAGCTGTTTTATTAAGAAAATTGAACCTTATCTGTATATCTTTGCCACTTAACTGCCATTGTTCCATAACTGAGTCCTTTCCTCATATGCAAATACACTTCAGAGTTTGCATGGACTGCTGTGGTACAGTGATGTACAGCGATGTATAACCAAATCTTTCTGACAATTGTAAGACAAGCTGCAGGCACTTTGCATGCATACATGGCTACTGTAATATTTAAACTATGTTAAATATGCTATGTTTCTGTTTGAGAATAGTTCAGTGTTGAAAGTCAGGGTTATTATGAAGTTTTATTTTTTAAAACTATATCCTGATGTAGTCTTCAATTTTTATTTCACTGTCTGTTTAGTTTTGCTTAGTTTTCAGGATGTTTTTTTTTGTTTTATTTAAAAACACGAG
>OMLB01044766.1:2064-13160 GCA_900302555.1 Myripristis jacobus | reverse complement strand
CTGCGGCAGATGACCTGGCCTCCACAGTCACCGCACCTGAACCCAATCCAGATGGTTTGGGGTGAGCTGGACCGCAGAGCGAAGGCAAAGGGGCCAACAAGTGCTAAACACCTCTGGGAACTCCTTCAAGACTGTTGGAAAACCATTTCAGGTGACTACCTCTTGAAGCTCATGGAGAGAATGCCAAGAGTGTGCAAAGCAGTAATCAGAGCAAAGGGTGGCTATTTTGAAGAAACTAGAATAGAAAACATGTTTTCAGTTATTTCACCTTTTTTTGTTAAGTACATAACTCCACATGTGTTCATTCATAGTTTTGATGCCTTCAGTGAGAATCTACAATGTAAATAGTCATGAAAATAAAGAAAACGCATTGAATGAGAAGGTGTGTCCAAACTTTTGGCCTGTACTGTATAATATTTAGAGAGCTGATTTTCTAGAAAAGTCCAACTGACAGCTATTCATTTTACTGTTTAACTGAGTTTTCCTCAACGTTGCCCCCTGCAGGTTGCCACACATATTCTTCGAGGCAGAACATCTCCCCATGTAGAGCTGGAGCGTTAACGCCCACGTTTTCGGCACCGAGGTTGCATAAGTAAGTTTCCCATTCATTTTCCCCATAGACTTTTTGAAGAAAAAAAAACAGTATTTCAAAAATGTTACAGCTTGCATGGCACCGATCTCGGATGAGACTGATCACACAGAACTTGAACTGCAGAACAGACTTTCCCACTCAAATCAACAGAGCAGGACGGTCAGAGCAGCGGGCGTTTTTATGTGAATCATCTGCAAAGAACTGTGGCCGCTGTACCAGGATAACTTCCACATTCTAGCTGGTGCAAACTATGAACATTTAGTCGTTCCTTTCAGCGAGCAGACACAAGACAACATCGTCGCAGTTCTCAAGACAGAGTGAAAGTGAAACGCCGTTTTACTTTGAGCTTGCCAAATGACCACAGCAAACATTTCCATGACCGTTGTACTTCATTCAAAATACAAAAAAATACCCAAAAATTAAAAATGGGCGAAATACAAGACCGTGTACATGTAGTGTTTTAAGAAAAAAAAAAAATAACCCCAGCTGATGCTCCTCCTCCTGACTTGAATCATGCTAGCAATGACAAATGAAAAACATCCCCAAGTAGACGCACTCTTAATGCCGAAACGCCATTCCTATCACCATGGTAACAGCTCTCTGACTGGTAGAACCCGTTTAAAGAATTGTGGGTTACGTCCTCCCTCTGCATTAGTGTCGGGAATAAATTCGATCTCTTAAAAACGAAGTTGAAATCGGTTTAAATAATGGCCTCTAGAGGAGCAGACACTATTATGTAACATTGCTGTAGCTGATGGTAAGCCATAGCCAACTATCACACACTGGCTTTGGAAAATATGAACAGGAATTTTACTTCTGGAAGCCAACATGCCAGCAGTACACACTATCTCTTTTATAAACACACCTCTTGGGCAATATTATTTCATTTACTGTACTTGACAAATGAAGCAATTCAAATTCAGTGTGATGCTGTGACGCTCACCTTGTATTGCAAGGAGTGACATTGACACTGGCATTGACCGAGGGGTTGGGGAGGGCGCTCGCACTCGCGTTGGCTGTGGCGGCGCTCTCTGCTATGGCCTGGCTGGTGATCCACTTGGTCTCGTCCACCACGGTCCGGGCGTGAGGCAGGCGCCCCACGTCCCTCACCCTCATCAGCAGGTGGCAGCCCGTCTTGAGGATGTGAACCGCCTCGTCGTGGGAGATGGTGACGAAGCTTCGCCCGTTCACTTCCAGGATCTGGTCACCCACCTGGCAATGAAGGCGAGCGGCCGGTTTAATTAGAGAGGGAAGACGGCCATGTGGCGCGTCTGTCGACATACACTGGCACAGGTGTGAGAAAGACTTTATTCTCCTCTTTTATTGATGTTGTCACTATCGTTTTTAACTTGCATATGTATTGTATAAATGATTAAGCAGTAAGTACATTTGTATTTCATGCCAGTCAAGCCCATTTGAATTGAACTGACTGACATGAGAAACTTGAGTTTTCACAGTTTCACCTGTTTTCCACAAGGCCAGGTATCTCCATGTGCTGATGTGAAGATTTTGCAGTGCTTTCGTTGTTGAGGTGAATGTTGTCTGCTGATGTTAGCGTATCAGTGTTAAGGCTGTCACCAGTCCCATATAACAAGGAGTCATCACTTAATGAAGAGTTAATGTCACTTAATGAAGAGCAAGATGTTACCCTTAATGAGTCAAGATGGGCACACTTCTCTTTCAGCATGGTGCATGGTACACAAGAGATCTATTTTACCCTTTTACAAGCAAAAGTAAAATAAACAAATGATGCACACGCTGTATATTTGATATTATTAACCAAAGATCCACATTACACAAAGGTTCGCTGCAGTATTGCAAGTTCTTACTGAATTCTGAGTCACTCTGAAATACCTGACCGTATACTGTACTTCACTCAACAGATCGTATCTGCTGATTTGTATGACGGCAGTTTGTGCATGAAATGAACTGCTTGCTCAAGCGATGTGACCGCCGCAGCTGGTTTTGAGAAAGTTAATTCTTTATTGAAAAATGCTTGTAACCGATTGTGGGAAAACTGTAAGAAATGTTTCTCTTGTGTACACCCTCCTGCCAAGTGCATCAGTTTAGAAAAGCAGTGCCATGAATGTGAAGCCAAATAGCTGTGGCTTATCACTGTGTGAGAAAATGAATAAAAAGCAAATTGAAAGGCCTGCCGTGGGGTTTTCCCTGTATAGAGGAATACAGAGTGTAAAAAAAAAAAAACAGAGACAGAAAACATCAGAGTCCCAGGAACGACCGTGCAGCAACAGTCTCACAATTTGTGCCACCACAGGCATTACCTGAAGCTGATGCTGATATAATAATGAGATTATGCTTACCTGTCTTTGAGATTTGAGCTATTTCTGAAAAACTGAATTTTAGGTGTCTATTTGGCTGCTACACTGTCCTTCTTGTAGTGTCACGCACATCCTCACTGATTTTAAAATGCAGACTGGGACACGTACCACTAAGGTTAAATCATTGTCGCAGTGACCCCATTTCAGGTCTGGCCTGCATGTCCATGTTACTGGGCAAGGCTTTAGTTGTGCTCCACTTCTTCATGCTGAAAAACACAGCTCGCATAGCCGTCAACATACCGGCTGTATATGTACAGTTATTCTCATGTTCGCCCCCACATGATGATTAGTGAGCCTGTATATTGTTTAACCTGCATTAAAGATTTATATATAACCATAAAATAGCCAGACAATGAACAATCAGGGCGTCTGGTGGCCTTGGGTCTTGGTGCCTGTTCTCTTAATAAACCCACTTGTGACAATAATAAGATTGTACAGATAGACGTCATAACTGGAGTATGTTTTATTTATCGTCACATATGGCCTTTTGTTTTGATATTCTACAATGTATGCAACTTTGGTGCAGTTGTCTCACTGTGCATCATGTCAGTAAAGCCTACACTGTCTACACTGTTATTCTTAATTCTCTTATAAAACATACCAACATACCCAGTGATTTCTTTTATTTATCTTCAAAGCATAACTAGTGGTGATCTACGAGACATTTAGGGTCCACTGTGAATATTAGCCACCACCAACACAGTGTCACAGTGTGGAGATAACAGGATGCAGTACACACCGTCTGCTCTCTCGGTGGTTATTTATTCACATATACATGCATCCCAAAACCCTGATTTGCACAGAGTTGTTTCCCTGTCACAACCTCAGGCCACAGACCCGCGCCGAAATGAGACTGCAAGGTCATCCCAACTTTCCCTTGTCTCAGTTGTCTGCAGGGTGCAGACACACAAACACACACATACACCAGTGCTGCATGGAGGCTAATTACCCTCCTTTAGACAGCTAGGTGAGGTACACTGGCCCTTTTCAAAAAGTGCCAGAGGAGAATATCACAGATTAGATGGTGGCGATAACATTATTCATCAAGCTATGCACTTGAAGTGCAACACTGGAAAACTTTGAGGATTAGCAGCCCTTGGCCACTGTAGTTCAAAACACTCAAAAAAACACTCAACAGACACGGGATTTTTTTTTTTTTTTTTTTTTTACATGATCAATGTCCCTTTCTTTTCTGTTTCCTGTCATATTTGGCTGTGTCTTACAGTGGATGGTGGAGCATACTGCTGCTACTGTTATTCAACCTTGCAACTGCAAATTTGTTGAGTTTGGTGATTCAACTTTAGGTAGAGCAGTTAAAGACCCAAAGGCCCATGAATCACGGTGATATTAAGAAAAAAAAAAAAGTACGGTCACTGTGGCTCTAACAATGGATATTTTTGTTAAATACTTATTTTAGGCAGACATAATTAGTATGATTAAGGCAAAAAGCAGAAATGAATGCTTTCTGAATATACAACTGACTTTTGTTTACATTAGCCTTATGATAATTACTAACTGGAGGTCATAGCTTACCTAGGTTTTATTCACCACTGATGACACTTATGGTCGTCTTTATAGCAATCTGAAAACAAGACTGTGCTGCCACTGAGTAAAGTAAAGCTGTTTAACTCATGTAAATGTGACTATCTGCAGATGCAAGACTCTTATTGGACAATAAATGGCTCAAATGAAATTAAACTTGATTAAACTTGTATAGTAGTGGCAGATGAGTGGATATTAATGTAGTGAATGCTAAACCGTGAACAAGGACCTGGTTTGTTTTAGAGTGATAAAGACGGAGAGGGAGGCAGATGCAGTAAAATGCGAGAGGCTGCTGAAGCGGCACAAAAGCAGCACCCGCTGTATTACAGGAGGAGAAGGAAAGGCAGAAATTAGTTATTGACTTCTCCGCTTCTCTTGTCCCCGGGCCAACACAATTAGGTGTGTTAGAATCAGGCGAAGTGAAACTCCATAACTCACTGAACCAGTGGGCGAGAAAGCACTTACTTTACATCGCCCATGATGCCTCACACCGGGTGTCCCACTCAAAACAGGTAGAGTCCATGCTCCCACCCACCTCCAACACCCTGCCCAGCACCCATCTGTTGGGAACTGGATGAGGGCTGACAAATTACGTTTGTCACCAATATTTTTGTTAAGGGGAGGGGAAATGAGTGTGCACGGCAGCAAGACCACAAAACAGACTGTGACTGACTGCTTTTCAGTGCATTTAGTTTGGGTTGGACCCTCCGTGTATAATGGTGGTCTGTCAAAAATTAGGAAAGAGAAAAGTTACCTAGAGAAGCTTAAAATGTCAAAAAAAATAATAAAAATGAACATTTAAAATAATAAAAATAATAAATATAAGACAAAGAAAATCTAAAACTTAACGATAACTTGTCTAACTGTAAAACCATTTTTTTTGCTGAATTCACTAATTGAAAAATTCCAGTAAATTCCTGTGACTTTGTTTGTTTTATGATAATTACTTCAAACATACGCAAAATATCAGCTCTGAATGTCTAATAATATAGCTTCAGTTGAGACAAAAAAAACAAAAAAAACCAAACCCAAACAAAAATAAGTAAACAAACAATATATACAAAAAATAAAACTACGAAACCCATGCTGAGTATTTACTAAACCTATCATAAAAAAAATGACAAGACATTACATCCCATCACATTGGCAGCCATATTTAAATAGAAAATCAACAAATAGATTTCTGACCTTTGCTCTCATTACAGTGATGAACAAACACCAACAACAAAGCCGTCTGGGCTCCCTCAAGGTGACGCAGTGTTACACCTTCCCATACCCAATTGACAGCCACGATTGGAGCAATATGGTGTCCGTTCCAGCTGCAGGTCTCCCTCACACCCTCCCCGCTCTCTCCCTGCCATAATGATTTACAAGTCGCGTTTCATTGATCACTCCTGATGAAGTGTGAAATAAACCCTCGTCGTGAGGGGCACTGGAGGAGCCGCGCGCTTGTCCTTTTCACGGGGAGAGGGCAAACTGCTATTTTCAGCAGCGGGGACAGTTGGCTGGCCTGCAGTGGCCTCCACGTGCTCATAAAGGGAGGAGAGCGGCTGTTAGAGACCCCAGTGAAGCCTGGACATCACCCAACACGACTTCTGGAGGGCCAGCACTGACATTGGCATCGCTGACCTGAAGCTCGCTGGAGACAGCATCAATACATGGAAATATGAACAGCAGGATAAAATCATAAAAAGTTACATTCCGAGTGGGAAAGCCTTTGAAACAGCATTTAAACCGTCATCGATGCTAAAGCCAGGTGTACACCATATAACATCACAGACGGCTTAGGTGTCCCAGACGATCTCAGGCAAACGTATTTACTTGTAAAGTGGGAGAGGGTCAGCACATCGCGTCCCGCTCTCCCGCTGCAGTCTGGGACTGTCTGGGACATCCCGAAAGTTCTCCGACATGTGAAATTTTTTCTCTTGTCATCGCTCTGTTCACTGCAAGGCAGACAGACGGGCCAGCAAGCCGACAGTGGGCATGACTGCTCCTTTTATGATGGAAACTGCCTCACCTCCGACTCTCTTTGTGAGTCTGACCGATCTAACCACATGCACAGCCTAAAGGTAAAGTCTTCTTCTGTGTGTGTGTGTGTGTGTGTGTGTGTGTACCACTCTGATGTAGGGTGGGATTCAGTTGCTTGGCAAATGTGAGATGTCCTGCAACATTCGGTTGTGTTTCTGGCCTGAAACCCTCCGTTGGGATTAATGAGACTCTCTTAAGGTTATCAGCACAGTGACCTGCTCCATCTATTGAGAGGTAGAGAAGCTCTGGAGTACATTACTACCTTCAAATGAATAAATAATTCACAGAAAGCATTACTGAATGAGGAAAGCTGCAAGAGGCAAGTTTCACACAATGGCACCAAGAGTTAACTGTTTGAATTGTGGAGACTTCACTGCAGAAATCCCGTCTTGGGACATCACTAAACCAGTGGTGTATGTGTTGGTGTTGGTGGGTGTGGCATGATTTCCATCCCAATGTGCGCACCAACGTATGCACTCTCACACACACATGCTGCCACCCCATGCATAAGGAAGTAAGGAATCAAATTTGAGCTCTGTTGCACTGCAGGTGTAATTAAAGAGGAACTTTAACGCTTCTTCAAGGGCATTTCAACGCATTTTCAATTACATTTCCATAAAGCTCAGCTTTTCACATAAAACTGACCTGAGTTTTCACAGTTCCACAACAGTTAGCCTAGGCCTTTACGTACATATTCACCAAGTGCACCTCAATCTGTGCACTTCTCTAAAGCTTTCAGAAAAATGCACAGGTTGAGGAGAAAGTCTGTCAAGCGACACAACAGAAAACATTTCACACTGTCTATACTCGGATTAAGAGGGTTTAACCACGGAGAAAAATCTGTAGTTGCTGTAGTTAGCTGTAACATCTAAAATATGAATTGACAATATGCAGGGTTTTATCTCCATATAGAACATGGAGGTTGCTTCCTCAAATTTCGTGCCTGGCATGAAACATTTTTTTTTATGCTCATAGTAATAATAGTAATCGTAATAACCACCTTTCTGTACAGCAGCTTTCTAATTTGAACTTTAAACTTACTCCCAGTCAATTTTTCAAGTTACAAAGAAGGCTGTTTTAAACTTTGCAACTGCAGATTTTTTTTTCTCAGAGAGTTGGAGAGAATGAAGGCGACAGATGAAACATGACATTTTCATAATGTAAATCATTAGGGATGCATGATAATATCAGCAGGACAGTGGTATTGGTCGATATCAGGTTACAAGATTTCTACCAATATGACATGCTGATGTGTTAAATGGGTCAAATCTGCCCTGTTTGTGGCTGTTGTCAGGATTTTCTCAGGTAGCGCATCACCCAAGCCTGTTTCAGCAGGATGAATCTTAAAGTTGTGTTTGAAAGAAACTGTTATGTAAAAAACAAATACGGCATGTTTTACATAACCTAAGTTGAAGTAGTTTTCTTATTTTGCCCAGTGGAATGTGTGCATTTTGAAAAGCATTGCACTTTATGTCTGTATCGGCCTTCACAATCAAAGCCGCCCTTCCACACACACACACACACACACACACACACACACACACACACACACTGGACATGCTGTTTTTTGTTTCCCTACCATATTGGGTTTCATGCATTTTCATGTGAGAAATGATCTTGCCTAGTACGGCTATGAACCTCTAAATAAAATTTGCCAACAATAAAATTCATTAAAGGCTCTAAAGACTGATTTGTGTATCTGCAGTCAGGGAGGAACGTACATTGTTTCGACTGGCTGATATCCAGTGTTTAGTAAAGGACTAATATTGGCTCCATATATCAGCCTAAACCTAATAAAGGCCATAATATGCAACCTCTTTTCCACAAAACAGCTTTTCAACTGGTTCTGTTCAGGATTCTTGGACCCAAAGTGCTAACTAGTGAACCTGGCTATGTTGGCACCAGTTTGGAGGGGAACCACTGTGACGGAGGGGTTGCCAGGTCACAGGCCACTGACTCCAGCATCACTGGGTCTGAATTCAGTCGCAGTCTGCTGGTTTGTTGGTCTATGAACCAGCAGACTGTCCAGGAGTTCATAATACTTCCCTATGTTACCACGTCCAGCACCACTTTTCACTTCCTTTTTGGAGTCTCTGCATGCCCTTAGGTTTTTAACTTACTGATCATTTGATTTTAAAAAACTCTTCAAGATTTACTTTTTGTAGTACTCCTGTCTATTGGTTCCTGTAATTCAGGAGATGTCCAAATTGAAAGCAGTAGTTTTGTTTCCTCGGCAGATCTGTCGTATCCATCTTTCCTTACACACCCACTGTTGCTGTCATCACACCTCCCACTTCAGGTCCTACTATTTTTTGGTTCCAGCTGGGAAACCAACTGTTCAGGTTCCAAATCAACTCGGTCGAAATGCTCAGAACGGTTTGCGTTAGGTTTGCAAACCAGTGCGGGACCAGTTGGTCAAAAGGCCACACAGAGAAGCAGCCACTCGCACTCACACTCCTCTCCCTCCTCCTCCTCCCTGCCTCCTGCCACACAAATCTGCGGCTGGACCCCGACAACCCTCGGCAGGAGACACCAAGATGAAGTGGACATGCGCACAGGCATGCACACATTGAGAAAGGTCACAGGTAAATGAGATCTGTCCCAAGAGGCAAAACTCTGACAATACTGAAATCTCATATTGTGGAATGAGATGTCAGAAGTGAATGTATGACTGTCAGAGAGACAGGAGACGATTCCAGGTCTCCTCCAAAACAGCCTGTGAATCAGCACTGAGCAATAAAGATGAACACCAAATTCAATTTGGTCTCTAAAGACCCTGCTTCTGATTCAGTGCGGAGGCCAGTCCTGCAAGGTTACAAATCGTCAGCCGAACTCTAACTGAATGGATTTAGAGCAGATTTATTTCACTTTCTAATGGATATGGCTGTGACTCTCCGCTCTCTTAAAGTAATGA
Organism: Myripristis jacobus; assembly: GCA_900302555.1. Classification (NCBI taxonomy): domain Eukaryota; kingdom Metazoa; phylum Chordata; class Actinopteri; order Holocentriformes; family Holocentridae; genus Myripristis; species Myripristis jacobus. Next base: position 3,745 of record OMLB01044766.1, on the reverse strand, counting down.
ATGAGCAAAATGAACTGTCACTGTATTTCGCAAGTATGAATGAGAAATGTGATTCTCCGTCAGGTCTATTCATATAGTTCTGAAGTGATGGATATAAAAGCTTCACAGCACTGCCCGGCTTAGGGAATATTTCAACAAGACAATTCCAAAACTTTATAGGAGGGCCTTCTGCTGCTTCTTCTGATTTTTTAATATCAAAGCACTGAAAAAATGCTCATAGAGTTTGAAAACATTAAAGGAGTGACCTGTCTGAGTTTGCCTTATTTAAAGATACTGACCCTTATTTCAAGAAAACTCCTGGAACAAGTTTATTAGCACTATAATCACACAGCATTGGCAGCATTTTTCACTAAGAAAATGAGATTCTCACACTGAATAAGCCTGAATGACTCTGCAGTGAACGTCGTTTAGCCTCAACCCGTGCTTTAATTTAAAACCGAGCAACGGAAAAGCACCAGGAGAACACGCTCGCCTTTAGCCAATCACTTGCAAGCTGTCAAACTTTAAAAAGCGTCCTTTCTCTCCTCTGTCACGCAGTTGTCATTTCTGCATTTCGTGACCCGCCACCACCCTGTCACCACCTCCTCTGTGGATGCCTGACCCCTCTCAAAACACGCCAATCAGACGTTTTCCCACACAATAAGACGACGCAACTTCAAGTCTCTCCGTCCTTCATATATAGAAGCACTTACTTCATGCGACCGCCTCCCATAGGGATCTATTTCTTACTGGGGTCTGAGACTATTTCAAAGACTATTTCATCATGTCCACAATAAATTGAATCTACTTAGTTCATGTTCATTCTCAGTCTCTTTCATTCCTTCCATCTCTCCTGATTGAAATGACCCTTTTAGCACATCAATGAATGCAAACAAAGTGGATTATGCCTAAATAAAAAAAAAACAAAAGCAAGAAAAAGAAGACCCAGTACCCATTTTCTGAGGAAATTAAACAGCTCATTTATTTTCCTATTTGAATTGGAAAGTAGATCCAACAGGTAGCGTCTGCAGGAAACATTTGCATAGTAACTTTGTGCCAGGAAGCACCAAAAAAAAAAGAAAAAAAGTGTTTTTACACTGACATGGTCTACTTTGTTCGCGTTTGTGCTAAAAGTGTTACATAAGGACCTGTTTTGCTGCACCATGGAAGTGAATGGAGAAATAGAAATACATTAATGTGGACTAGCAGTGCAGGAGAACACAAAGCAGCTCATGAGGATATTGGACCAATATTTGACAACATTTGACAAAACTCAGGCATTTCTTACTGGGCATCCAAAGCAAATCCACGTCTCCAAGTGGTTGCACATGTTGAGCCATCGTTTAATGTAAATGTGCAGCCCCTAACATAAAAATGAAAATTCATCTGCCACCAACATGTCGAATTTAATGCACCTTTACAGGCTGACATAAATCTTCAGGACATATATTTGTAGTGCGCATCATAGTGAGTAGTATCAACCTGACGTAAAAGTATAAATTAATGCATCTTTTAAAAAAATATATTGATTTTTCTTCATATTGATGGGTGTTTGCCTTGTGATGATCACTGCGCGGAGGTCACACAGTTTACCCCGCTTTTTATTTACAGCTACATCAGCGGTGCAGGGGGAGGGGGGGCGAGGGATGGATATAAACGGGGCGGAAAGGTGCTTTCTCGGGGAATGAAAAACAGCCTCTTT
>OMLB01044764.1:2759-15549 GCA_900302555.1 Myripristis jacobus | reverse complement strand
TCAAGTCACAACCAAAATGGAGCATTTTTAATTACAACGAGAATCAGATCCAAATAAAACCGAAACGGTCACTTATCCCCCACCAGACCCTCATGGGACTAAAGTCATCAGTTGGCGTTGTGAAATGTTAACCTGTGTTTGGGGTGTAAACGGTAATGAGGGCCTGCATGTGGTCTGGCAGGCAGGCAGGCGAGGTGCAAGGTGCAAGGTGCAGGCGGGGGGCGACAGTAAATTGTGGGGGCACAGGCGACACAAAATGCAGCGGGCAAAGTCTTGACAAAGCAGACTGCTACTTGTATTGGCTAATGAGACTCCTGTGTTCCCGGCGAGTACTTCAGTGTACATCTGTACGGTCCGGGGCGAGTCGGTGTCCCTGTCTGTTTAGGGGTGTTTCACTGTCTGCAGAGGGCTGTGTTAGCATAGGCAGCCTCCAAGAACTAAATAACCCCATGCTGATCCAGTTTCTGGCCCAATTACCCCTGATCCACTGTGTGAATCCTCCAAAAAAGACATACAACAGGGAGAACATTGTGTTTCAGGGAAATTTATTAGTTCTCATATCCAAATGGCTACCTGTATCTGCCCAGCTCCTTTTTCCTCTAATGCGCTCACATCCCCGGCGACTTCTTCAGAAATGTCAGGAGGCGTTAAACCTTGGACAATGATTTATGCTCGTAGACACTCTTTGCCAAAAGTGTGTGTTTTGCCGTAGGAATTGTACTGTTCACCTTGTTCTCTTTCCACCTGAATCATGCCTTTTTTTTTTTTTTACTCAGCAGCAGTCACTTCAGTCACTGACAGCAGAAACCCCTTTTTTTTCATCATCAGAGAGAAATGGTTCCAAGATGTATGTACAATCTGACAAGTGGGCTGCAAGTCAAATGTTAAATAAACAAACATCTCCTCTCGAGAGTCTCAGTGGATAATGTGCAAGATTTAACACAAGGCCAAGTGGCCAGCGACTGCATGAGAATGCCCCAAGGTGCACTGCAAGGGGTGCACTACGAGATAGCATAGAAAAAGACTCCAATCATGCCGTCTCGACTCACATTGATCTGGATGGCTATCAGATAGCAGGCCACCATTTGAAGTTTATCCAACTTAAAAGGAGGGAATGGGAGAAAGAGGAGGGGAGAGAAAAGATAAAAAAAAAAAAAAAGAAAAGGGAAAAAAAATCAAAACTTACCATTTTTATTTAGGTCTGAATCCGAGTGTTAGTCAGTGGGGCTTCAAAGGGCTGTATATCCCCTTTTTCATAGCTGTTTCTCACAGCAAAACATGCTTTGCTGAAATCAGTACAGATTAGAGTGGCTTTCAGAGAGGCAACTTCAAAGTGAGCGTGTGGGAAAAAAATGCTGCTATAATAATGGAAATACATTTATAAGCTGGTATTGGTTTACAACTTGTACAGAGGAAAGTATATTTAGGACTGATTAAATTCCCCGCACTCTGAGTGCATACATTCTTGGACTTAGCCCGATGTCCTGTGGTGCTCAGATGGAAACCTTCCTCCATGCGCGATCACATCAGGGCCAGAACGATTAACAGTTTAGTCAAGCCCAAGTCAGTTTCAAGACCGGATCCAATGGATTTCAGGCAGAGACCAAGTCCAAAAGAGCTCAAGACCAACAAGAGTTAGACTACAGCAAAGCAATTCCTATTCCACGAGAATGCCGGTGTCATTTACAGTTATAGCCCATTTACCCATAAACACACCTAGTATCATTTCTCAGTCTAATTACATCTAAAACAATAATTTTGCAGCGATTAATACATGTAATTAGCTTTTTTAACATTCACTCATTTTCATTGTTTTAAAGTACAAAACTAAAACCTGGCCTTAAATATAGTCCTATCCTGACTCGCTAAATAAAAAGACATGGATATGGCAATAAAGCTTGTAAAGTGGGATTATTAGATGTTTTGCTGAAGGTGTTAGATGACTGACAGGAAGCAGAGTGGTAATGTGATGCATGTCCTGATATTAAAAAATGCTCAATTTGGGCACAGCAGGATAATGGTAAAACAGAAACTTTGACAAAATCAAATCAAGGCTCTGTGTTTATTCTGATGGATTAACTTGCCTGGAGAGGAGGTTGTTGTGTACTGTGCAAGAGTGATATTCTGATATAACACCAGCAGGGATGATGTAAAGATGGGCAAAATGGACAATTAGCACAAGACAAAAAATGAACTACGAACCAAAAATGAACGAGTAATCTGAGAGCGCTGAAGCTAAACAAACAGCAGCACCTGTGATGGTGAAAGCAAGCAAGCACATCAGTAAGCATATTTCCAGCTTGTTAACATGTCGGTTCATGACTCTTGTTTTGTGTTTTTGGAGAATTTACACTACCGGCCTCCTTTTTCAAGATTCCCATTGTTGTTTCTAATTTTCAATTTGGTGAACTGCGGCTACTCACTGTTGTCATCACCTGTAAGCCATGCTTGGAGTTCCTCAAAGAACGTTAACGGTTCCACCTCGGTTTGAGCTTAGATGGTTTTGGGGGTCCAACAAACAGTGACTATGCTTACATGCACAGAATAATCCGTTTTCTACCCTTATTCTGAAAAAGCCAGTATTCCTACTAAGCTGTTGACATGGCTAATAAAAATGAATATTCCACTAACATTCCTGTGTACATGTGCATACTCCAATTTGTTCAGTCGTACAAGTGCAGTCTGATATCTAAGTCTTTCATTTAATAAAAGTAGGTGTGTTTCTCTTTGCAACCAGAAATGTTTTGTTTGGTTTTTTTTCCCTTTTTTCTTTTGTGAAGGCATTTCTACCCCAGCCTGGCAAACGGTTGGCTAGGCTGTGTGTCGCAAACTGTGCTAAAAGCCCCAACTGAGACGTATAGTCCAGATGCGCCATATGTCCAGAAAATGCTCCCACGACCTGAATAATATCAGCAAATCCTACATTAAAATGCTCCATTTGGGAAAAGGCTGTATTATAATATCCCAATGGAACATGCTGTTTACATGACCTGTATCAAGTTTGGATTATTGTCTTATTCAGAATAATAGTGTGCATGTAAACGTACGCTGTGTCACAAAACCAAAGCCATTTGAAAAGAGTTCTCCAGACCAGCGTCAAGGTGCAGACCGCAGCTCTGGATGGCATCGCCTCAACCTCCTCAGAGCCTCTAATGTCGGGTGTTTATTGCTAATGCCTTGTGTCATCTTGTGTTTAATCTGTTGTTTCCATGCATTTACATACTGTCACACTGCATCTCTGTCAACCTGCCCTATCTGCTCCCGGTGTCGATTAGCTGATTAACATCAATTGGGCTCTCTCTGTGGGTGGGAGGCAGCTGGGCTTTGACTTGATCAAAGAGGGAAGGATGTTAAGCTTGATCAGCTGTGAGGGAAGGGTGCAAAGAGAACCCCCCATAACCCTCCCCACCCATCCAGGTCCAAAAGGCTGGGAGAAGGGCCAAAGGAAATGGGAGCATTGCAGGGTACCAGCTGGTCTTGGATGAGGGCACGCAGCAACAGGATGTGATTCACCTGGCCACTTAGCATGGGCATTCAATCAACCAGGGCTGGCGTCCCTCTCATTAGGAAGCACTGTGTTCCCAGCAGCCTGGCGAAGGTGGACTGGGCGTCCTGTAACAGAAAGGTCACCCATCCGACCCTTGCAATGTGGCTCCGTCAGCACCCTCTGTCCCCTGAATAAGACTGCGAGCAAAACAGAAATTTAATCTACAACTCTTTGGCTGTGCCGGCCTGCGCGTGGAAAGAGGAAAGGCACCGGGGATGACTCTGAAAATTCATCCCATCCTTTTTCCCGGTGCGAGTGTGATTTCTTTTGTCTGCCGGCATACATTAGGCTTCAACATCCAGCTCCACTGGCACCTCTCATGTGGCACAGGGGAACACCAGCTGTGCCCCCCCATCTGCTGCCGAGATGGGCCCAAACACTTAGACCCCCAAAAAAAGAAGAGAAAAACAACAGCAGGGATTTCGGATTGTGCGCATGCATGTGTGTGCATATCTGTTTCTCTCTTTCTTTGCGCCCTCGCATTCTTGCTGCATATTTGGATATACAGCAGTGGCCAGCGGCGCCGTATAGTATGTTTACACTGCATCTGTAGCCTTTGGTGATGTGTAGCTGCCATGGACTTTGATCCCAGACATTTTAATGAAGGGCATGCAGCTGCCTCGAGGCGCTGCGCTGTGCTGTGTGTGTTTGCTCTGCATGTCATAACACTGTTATGTTCGCTGCCCGAGTGTTGGTATCCCTTCACAACGAATTAACCTCAGGACCACGTTATAACCTGCGCTGTGCACAGACAAAGGTGACAGTGCAGTATGACAAAATAAGAGCTGTAACGACAAGATAATTATGATGTGTACTGTATGTTGAGGCCAAAATAATAATAAAAAAAGGGCCACTTAAAACCTTACAGTAGCAATTCTGAGGAATAACAATCACATTTAAGCTGTCAGTGTTCATTCTTTCAACTCGGAACAAAAGACAACAACAAAAAAAGCTCTAGGTTTCACCACTGGCCATGAGAGATGTGCAAGGTGTTACACTAAATCATGAATAATTCAGCGAAATAACACTAAACTTGCTGTTTCCATTTTATGGATGTATATTTACTTGGCACATAACAGTTCTCCCTTTGTTGTGGAAACGCAGCCATATTCTGTCTGATTGTGTTTAAATCAACAGGGCATGTAAAATTTAAATTTCTTCAAAGAGACTCGGGGAAATATTTCAAAGGCTTTGAACTTTGACAGCTGACACGGAAGAATAACAGAAGGAAATGCATAACATTTATGACTATGTATGAGATGCGTGAGCTTGCAACAACAGGAATTACAATGCTGCGAATCTGAGTGCAAAAACAGCGAGGCTGTCCAGCGCAGTTAAACCGTCACCACGACGCTTTTGTTATTAGAGGAGATTGGGTACATTTGCCTGTACACAGTTGATGAATGTGGAAATAATTAGAACAGTTTTTTCATTACTGGGAGCTGTGCAAATTCTCAATCCAGCTCTCGCAGCAAGGCAAGTTCAATATTGACCCAAACTTGTATAAATGTGGAGAGGGATTTCATGGGAACTTATAAAAATGTGATAAAGAAATCGTGGACAACATTTCCATACCGCGGTCATATCTCCTCTTTGTCAAGCTGCAACACATCCTGCGAGCCCGCCTGGATGATTGACGGTCTTATCTCCGGTGTGTGTGTGTGTGTGTGTGTGTGCTCTGATTAAACACATCATGCATTTTACATGCCTCACCTTGCTGCGAACGCAGTGGCACGGGTGCAGGACCCCGGGCATTTCCATCCAAACCATACATCAAAACTCAAACATGCACATGCATCTATTCCATACATTATGAAGGACACACCATATGGGATTTTCCAGAGCTAACTTGAACTCAATTCCACAGCAAAAAAAAAAAGAGAGAGAAAGAGAGAGAGAAAGAGAGAGAGAGAGAGAGAGAGAGAGACCAGATGTGACTTGAGCATGTTGGCATTTGCAAAGCACTGTCCAGCTTGAGGGGGACTGAAATCTCACAGCTGCCATTTTACACCATACATGATAGAGCTGTCCAATATTTTTGATATTTTAGAGCGATACTGATTAGCAAAGGTGCTGATAACAAAAATTTTGTGCTGATATTCAACAAAAAAATGTGAAAATAACTGCGGTAGAGGCATCAGAGGGCACAAGTTTTCTATGTTTTTTTATGCACAAAGCTCATTACCACGATACCAATTAAACAGTGTAATGAGTAAATATCTGTTAGTACTGCATGTTATGAAAGTCTCCATAATGCATAATGGACTTGCAAGGCTGCAACATGTACCAATATTACATTACTGCACATTCCAGCTGTACTGTTTTATTTTTGCATCCCCTTTTTTGTAAGTGCACGGTGCATTAGGGATTACCAAGAAAATATTATTGCATACGTCTTCAAGGGAATATCGTTTTCTAAGGCCAATATACAGGTTAACGCTCTGGAAAAGATCAATGAAAAGAAAAGTGTTACTGTTTATAGTCGCGCTCGTTCATGCAAAAATGAATGTGGAGTTTGTGGGAGTAAATAACCAGTGGCTCTCCTCTCATTATCACTCTCCCTCGCGAGTGCAATCATTGCTTTTCCTATTGACTCCTCGGCAACAACAAAATTGAAAGCTTTTTATACCAAAATGCTAGATGTCCATTTCAGGAAAAAAAAAAAAAATAAAAATAAATAAAAAAAATGAGCTGCTGCCTGAAATTCAGTGGGCATTTCAAAAGAAGAGATGATTATATCCTCAAAAGCAGAACTACTCTGTTAGTCAGTGTTTAAAAGAAAGAAAAAAAATCTGACAAACTTCAGTAGTAACCCCATGTTGTCTTCTGCTTTGATACCACTCATGTTTTTTTAAGAATAAACAGCAGTTTCCTCAAATGCAACATTCTTCTCCTCAAATGGATTTCTCCCACTGTCCAATCACGTCCCCTGACATTATTGAAATTAACACCATCAATTAATTAACACGTAATTGCATGTTTACACAGCGCTTGCATAATGGCACCGTGAGCTGCAAACACGATGTTACAGTATACACCCCCGTGCTTCAACCACAGCAAACATCACAGCATCTGTGGACTCAGCAGCATGGTAAGCACATCTATGGGGTTAATTGCGCTGACCCCTCGTCCTCCCTCTCATCCTCACTTTCTTCCCGGCGATGCAACGTGCGAGCGATCGCTGCGGCGACGGAGGCGCGGGGAACGCGAGCTGTCATGATTCGGCTCCGCGGCTGTCATCGGCATCACCGACGGCTGGGGAGTGACAACATGACACCATCAACGGTTACCTCTGCACAGACAGCAATGACGTCTTTCAAAAGGGCTGGCTGTGTTTTCTCATGTTTTAAAGGGATAGTTCACCCCCAAAAAATATTTGATAGCGGCCTTCCATGAGTGTTGATATACTTTAAAACAGCACTCTGGTGTTTTACTATTATGCAGCACTCCGCTTTACTAGTGTGCAGCAACTGTTAATTGCATTAACACCCAGGGATCTACATGATAATGAATTTTGCACCGCAGTGGCACACGGATGGACATGTCTTTAAAAATAACAGGAATGAAATCATGTCTGCTGGTCAGAGGACGACATGTAGGAGGACAGAAGTGTGGATACCAGGAGTCGCTTTCTGTTTTTTGCCCCCACTGTTGATTGGCAGCGTCAATTCCCAGGCTGTGGCTTTAGTTTTGGTTATGTCTTCGGTTAATATGAAGGTCTTTTGTTGTACATTTGCCATTTTGCTTTTGTATGTCCTGTCATCCTGGTCTTCAGTAAATAAATAAATGAAGGAGGAGGCAATGCTATACAGGCAGCATCGCAAACCGCTCATGTTCAGTTCAGTTGCTTGATTTCTGATGGAACTACTTTTGTTGGCAGAATTAAAAAAAAAAAAAAGATCAAATAAGTCAGTCATAATCTGCTGTGTCTTATTACTGCTATTTGATGAATGGCGTTGTTTGTACAACTGTTGTGCAAAAGCAATATCACACTTGAGGTCGTGCCGCTGAATATCACTGTGATTAACAGCACTGCCTCTCGTGTGATATTGCTTAATTATTTTACTCACCCCTGAAGTGTGTAAGGGCCTCAGGGATGGTATCCTCCTCCGTTCATCTTTGCTGTGTTGGTAACAAGCTGGGCAGCCCGAGTGCAAGCTATTTTTTTTAGATACCCGATTAACTTTCTTTGCAAATAACCACCTAAATCCACCTACATGAGGTTTAACAGCAGTTTTCCACATGTTGTTGTTGTCTAAAATCAATAGTTTTTTTGTTGAAATTACTGTTTATAACTGTGGCTATGGTTTGTATGTGTTATGCTGGGTCAAATTAACAGAAAACAAGATTGGGAAAGATTTAAGACATGCAGAAATGCTACTTTTAATCAATTTATTTTGTATTTGCTTGTCAAATCCAATAAAGTGAGGACTCAAATTAATATTAGATGCCATAATTATTATTTTAACTATTCAGGCTACACTATGCAGAACATATATGCACCACAGACTACAGCATAGGAAACTGCACAGGTCACGTTTCATTGCAATATAAATGCAAAAACATGGCAAAAGCTGAATCCTGCAGCCCATATTTGTGACAATGTACATATAAAGCGTGGCCAATGAGGAGTGATACAGATGATGGCGGTGGTGTGTCAATACGTAGGCGATCATGTTGTGAGGAGTGCCACTACAGATTGGCTTGCTGGTTGGCACAGCTGGATATAAAGTAAAGGCCGAAGTAATCCTTCTTTCATCCACAGCAGCTTGGACCGGGGGCTGTCATGACCTGCAGATCAGCCTCACCTGCTGTGGCTCATGCAGCTAGAAAATCCTCTAGGCGAAGGGTGGATTGGATGATAACAATGCAGTAGATGCACAGATAACACATAGGTTGTATACACGTGTGTGTGTGTGCGGGTGTAGCCTGTACGTGGTGTGACAAAATTTCATGAAATACGCCTCGTGTTTTAAAATGCAAATAATGTGTGCTGTGTGCATAAAAAAGGAAAGAAAGAAGTTTCCCTGGATGACGCACTTTAACCAGCGTTTTGGTTGCCAGACCTTGATACACGATACTACATTGCCAAGGGTTGCTTTGAGTGAACAGCATTTAGAGTCAGCTGCTAAAAATATACTCTCAGTGGCCACTTTATCAGCTCCACTTGTACAATTTAATGCAGTTCAGTGCAACATGAATTCCACCTTTTAAGAAAGTCTTCAATGTTCAGTTGTTGTTGACAATGTGGAGAATGTGTCAGTTTAATTCTATGTTTATTATTGACGTTGTAGTTTGAAGATTTCTTGTACTGGACTGCATTATATTAAGAAGTGTTTCTAATTTTTTGTCCCCTGCATTCAAATACAATGAGGGGGACAGAATAGTGGAAACAGCTCTCAATAAAATGCAGTCCCGTACAACAACAGCACTAACTATTGAAGAAGAATTGTATTGGATTGTACAGGTGGACCTAATAAAGGTTTTTTTTGGCAGTTGGGTGTTGACTCCAATCACTCACCAGTTTTGCATGGTGCATTTTTAACGCTAACCTGTTTCATTCGCCTCATTTTAACCCCAAACCTAGTAGAACAAAGATGTTCTACTCACCCCAACTTGAAGGTTCACTGTGCAAAACTGCAGGCTGTTGTTTCTGCAAGTACAACTGGTAACTTTTTTTCCCAGTTGAGGACTTTGATTGACCCTCTGCAATGTTGCGTAGTGCACCTTTAACTCTATTTGAACTCTATTTGGATGAATTGTTTCCTGAAAGTTTATGTCTGTGATTTTATGTACGTATACGGACGGGATTAGATTCTCTGTAATTTCTCCCCAGTATTCCACAGATGGGAGTGACTACTAGACTACCAGCAGGTGGGTGTTTTTAGGTTTGCTATGCCAGGTAAATGAACCACACAGGGCTGTAATCTGTCCAGAGCAGCAGACCATTGAATTGGTATTCAGCGATGTATACAAATGTTCCAGTGAAGGGGATTTTACCTGCAACCGAGGAGAATTCCATACAGACGAGACTGAGTTTGACAAAACACTTACAATCACCTAAGTCGTCCTTAAAAAACATAGACATGGTCAATTTGGACAGGGCCGATGTGATGCACAAAATGACCTGACATCCCCCTGTAAACCTAATCCTGTCTGAATAAGGCATTAGCTAACCTTTTCATGTGACAAACACATGGAATTGTAATGTCCAATTTACGCGATTGTCACATAATTCCTTCCTTCCCAAAGTGTCAAATATGATAAAAGTGTGTACATGGTTGTGTGTGAAGAAGTTTAACACATTCCCTGTCTGGAGGGTACACTACAATGTAGTGTTTGAAGTGCTGCAGTGACGTAAAAACAAGCCACACCATACAAAGAAGACCTGCTCATCTCCCGGAGTGACCTCCAGCAAACCCTAAATTACAGGCTACTTTAGAAGATTTTTGTGTGTACACACCAGCTAATATGAGGCCATTATCGTTTCATCAGGCTACATTTGATATGTAAATTAGAGAGGATACTTGAGTCTCCGACTTGTTCTCATTGAAAATGTGATTTCAATGAAGCGGCCTGTTCAGACTGAGGCATATTGTGCCCACCTGTCAATTGCTTTCAAACCCTCACTGAACCATCATGCAGCAGTGGAATGGGAGGGCATATTAAAAAGGTCATATTATTTGGAATTCAAGGCACTTTGAATGAAATGAGAATCCACTTATTCTCACACTGCCGGGTTATTGACAGTAAAAGAGAGAAAATATTCATAATCACCTATAATTTTGCAGGAAATAGAATCAATTTTCTATAGAAATATAACTATGCATCACCATGAATAAGAAATTGAGTGCAGCGTCGACGGTCAGGTGCCCGTCGTCTGCTGCTAGTTTGATACTAAGTGGTTACCCGGCACTGTACATGTGTCATCACACAGAACAAACATCATTAAACATATTATTCATTGCAGTGGCTTCTCAGAAGCCCCTGATGACACATTAAAGAGGGCAATGAAACGCATTCCCACTGACTCCCCCTCCTCACCCAAGCCCATTAATGGTAATCATTATTTTCCCTTTGTTCATTATGATGCTCGCGCTTCCATTAACATGGATCCTAATATCCTCTTCCAACATGTGGGGATGCAAGTTCTGCAAAGCCTTAAAGTGCCTCCTTCAAACGTCACCTCGGCACTCGCAGCGGCGGCAACATGATAACTGACAAATGAACGCTCAGAAAAGCAAGTTTGGCAAGGAATATCGCCCCCATCTCTCTCATCATGATCTCTTTTTTATACCTATCAAAACCTCTTTCACTATCTCTTCGAATTCCAGTCAATCATATATGGCTCAGAAACACAGAGGGGGAGCACAGCTGAGAAAAGCAACCATAATACTGCAAGCTATTTTTTTTTTTCCCCCTATCTGAATCTTTTTCTGTCTGAATGAATGTACTTTATTTAGATGAACAGTAAAGTTTGCTCTGTGGGGAATAAGTGTCACTTGCATCAAACATGCTTGACTTTGTTTTGATCCCAATCTGTTTTTTGTAATTCCAGCTATAACTGCTTTAGTTTGCAGATTCCAAAGCTTCGAGTGATGTGGCAAATGATAAAACGAGTTCAAACGAGATAAAAAGTGATTTTTTTTTTTTTAGTAGGACTCTTGAGTACTATCTTCTTCTTCCATCAAGATCTGAGTGTTCCTAAAAGTCACTAACCGTAATAAAATGGAGTTTTAGGGGCGGCGTTTTCCACAGCAGTCCTGTCCAGCAGGACTGGGTGGCCTTTAGTTTCCCTCGAAGGATAACAATATTGTTTGGACCCTGGTAAGACCAACCAGCTGTTCGGCAAAGTGAAAATACTGGAGCTGAATATCCTCAGGTGTCATAGGTGGCATTATTAAGAATCTAGGGAAAACTTAAATCTGCCAAAATTGCCTTTACAAAAATGAACTTGCACAAAAAAGGTCATGAAACGTTAAAATGTTAAAACTCACAAAGCTTTAGGTGAAATTACAAAGATTTGGTGTATTGTTTCCATAGCAACGACTCTCTTGCACGCTCTCTTCCTTGGTATTTACCATGGAATAAATTAAGAGTTTCTTTCAGTTGAAAATATTAAATTATGGGATATTCTGTCGTTGGATGTCCCGTAAAAGCAGCTCACCCTCTTGCATCCAGACGCTGTCGACGTGAAGGTTTTATCTCATCATGACCCGCTTCCCCCCTGATAGCGGTGCTGCACAGCCACGTAACGTTCACCTAACACAGTTTTCAGTCGGCACACTCTAGCTCTTAGCTCTGAAAATTACAAAATATTTTCATGGCTGCAAATCTGTATTCTGCTTCCCGTGCCGACAGTTTATGAGCAGTTGGAGACCCGGCTTTTAGTGGGGTCAGGGACGGGAGAAAATACTCATTGCGTGGCGTTTTATGCACAAAGCAAGATGATGACTCTCGTATAGTGCCATTGAGTTTTGTCGAATTTTGTCTAATTTAACGGATGCCCTGGTGCTCGCTGCCTAGGACAGGTGTTACCCCATGTTAGTGGATGTTTTCCTGGCTAACACCGCTGTGTGGCTCACACTTTGGAGGCTTGTAGCAGCAGAGTTGATGTGAGAAAGTCCATCACTAGCCAACAAGGGCACAGCTCCATCCATCCATTACAGCACTTTTCTTGCCCTGGCTGTTTCTGGTGTAGATTGGGTAATCAGCAGTAAAAAAAAATAACAAAAAACGGTTGATTTATTCCAGGAAAAGCACGAAAAGTGTTGTGCTGATGAACCAAAGGGAACCATTTGAAGAGCTCAGGAAAGGAGAACAAGTGAATCTGAAGGCTGTCACTTAAACAGGGACGCAGGAAGAGCAAAAAAAGGTAAAAGTTGTTTTCTAACCGAGTGTTTAAATCAACACAAAGGCCTCTCTCATTTATGCATTTTGGTCTACTATCCCTTTAAGGTTTTTTTGTTTTTTTTTTGTCCTTAAGGAAAGACCGAGATTTGTCCGTGTTAGAAAATTCACTCGACTCGGTCTGCAGTCCTGGTGCCAAGTTCTTGCCAGTCAAGCCCGGTCTTAAGAAAGGAATGCAAAGGCAGTGAAAATAGAGGATGCCAATCTCTTCGGGCCGCATCAGTGCCTTCTAGTTGACCATGAAACCAAATCTGGATGCTGATGGAGCGCCTGTCAATGCCAGAGGCCTGACAAAGACATATCTTCGCCTCTTTATAAATCACACCCCCATTG